>JAVSBT010210641.1:0-10597 GCA_033118115.1 Pharyngocirrus eroticus | reverse complement strand
ATTTCCCTCATTTGGTTATTAGTAGACAACTGGATTTTTTTCTTTAACTCTTATGTCATGGCTATAAATGAATCAGTATTAATATTGTATTTGAATAGATAATTAACAGATAAATCACCCTTTTTACAGTTGGTGCTCAATTCATGTGAGCGATCATTTCCCCAGATTCAAGACTTGAATTTGACTTCCACAAACGTATCTTGGGATGATGTAGAAAAACTAGCCCGACTAATGCCAAACCTGCAAGAATTACACCTCTGTCTAAATGGTATGAGAACATATTTAGAAACACTTTTGTAATTGCAAAAAGGGAAAGCTTATGGGATGTATGTATGCATTAAAAGTTCTTTTTTGAAAGTTTTCATCATATGATTTGGTGTCATTTTTGCTGTCAATGAGTACATGTAAAAAATGTTCCATTTATTTATTTAGTATTGCTGTATGGGTCTATTTATTTAGTATTGCTGTATGGGTCTATTTATTTAGTATTGCTGTATGTGTCTATTTATTTAGTATTGCTGTATGGGTCTATTTATTTAGTATTGCTGTACCACCCTGTAGACCCCTTTCTGATTTGTGTATTGTTTTCAACATTTATGAGGACTTTTTACGTGCAAATTAAGTGACATGAGCCATAGGGGCTTGGTTTTTGTCTCAACCAAATGATATCAATAATGCATTCTATTCTATAAATTGTGCATCTCAGTTTTAAAACTCTTCTTATAAGTTCTTATAAGATCATAATGCACAGATGAACTTACATCAAACTGTAATTGACTGTCAAAGTATCAAAAGAAAAGGGTTTGATGATAAATTGAAATTTCATAAGTCTAGGGTATTTGATGTTGTGATGTGGCATGCTTAGTCATCAATGATTCATATTTTGCTGTTATATTTATCAGTGCTGATGTAAATATATACTTGTTTGTTTTTGTAAAATGTTAAGGAATCAAGCTATGGATAAAATCATGACACATATTGATCAATAGAAGAAGGTATTAATCAGTTTTTACTTTATTTCCAATTATTTGAACATAACGTAATACTTTTATGTATAAGAATCCAAGTATTCCATATATTAAATGTAACATATTTTTCAACAGGTTACACAGATGTACAAATCTGCTGCCAGCATTTACAAAATCTTGAATGTTTGAGATTGAATAAAAACAGAATCAAGAGGTTTGTAAAAAAAAAGAGAATAAACAATATCAAAATGATTTTTTACATCACTTTTGACTTCTCCAAAATGAAATTAAATAGTTTTCTATATGTGCTCTTCCTATTCTTTCTATTTGTTTATCATAATTTTTTTCAATCTTTTCCCCTCACAGTTGGGATAGCATTTGGAAGCTACACAAGTTGCCAAAGTTGAAAACTTTGATTCTTGTAAGAAACCCTATTGATAAAGTGGTTTATGGGAATTCTGAAAGTTGGAAAGCCTGTGAAGAAATCGTAGGAGACCTTGCAGCTGGCTGTAACTTAGTTACAGGAAAAGGAGATGGTGATTCTATAGTTCATAGTCAGGACTGTGATAGGGTTTGTAAAGAAGTGATAGAAGAAATTGTAAATGATATTGAAGTTAAAGAAAAGAAAACAGAACCAACTGCAAATAAGGCTGATCCTTTAAAATTAGAAGATTTGAGTGGGTGTGAGCTCACTTTAGAGAGAGTAGATGGAAAATATAACACAGATATTCAAGACTGTGTGTCCAAGATGGACAATCTATTATCTACAAGAGACGAGAAGAAGGTCACAGCCTTTTCAAAAATTTGCACTGTGGATGGTGAAGGAGATCATTTAAACATCGACTCACGATTATTACCTTTTCCACAACTGGAATTGATTAATCTAAGTGAAACTCAACTCTCAAAATGGAGTGATTTAAAGGAACTTTCCAAATTTCCCAAACTCTGCAAGGTTAGGATCCAAAAAACCAACTTTATGAAAACCAAATCTGTTGAGGAAAAGAGAAAATTCATTTTAGCGTGGTAAGTTTTCGTCATTCAAACAGTGCAAGAAAAGTCTGCTTCACATTGGATATGAGGTTATATCATTAAAGTACAGTGTATCGTGAAGTTTCTCACAAAAAAAAGTGCCTTTCCTTGATGTATAAACTATTTTTATCCTATCTATTTGTTTTTGTCATGTAGTCTTCCAAATGCTAAATTAGTAAATGGCAGTGAGGTATCTTCTGATGAGAGGGAAAAATCTGAGCGACATTTCCTGAGATACTTTGTCAATGAAAAAAAGAAACCAGCAAGATATCAAGAACTTGAGAAAAAGCATGGTAAATGTTCTCCAAGTCTTAGTCAAAATTGATATAGGTTGTGCCTGGTAGGATAAATCCTGTCAAATAAATTATAAAAGGATCATTTCATGTGGTTTTGATTCATTGTTTTTATTGAATTTTCTTTAGGGAAGTTGGAACCATTCGTGACATGTAATCTTATGCTGGATTATATAGAGTGGCCAGAAGTCAAGATCACGTACCAAGGAGCTGTTGTATTCAGTGGACCTATCCATGCTAAAGATAATGTTAGAACATTGAGAGAACTTATTGCCAAAAAAACTAAGCTTAATAAATGGTAAATGGATTTTTAAAATTTTTATTAGAAAATTCAAATTTAATTTCAAATGTCCAACATTGTTTTTTATCCATTGTACAATTTCATTAAGCCCCAGTCCTATATAAGCATGGATGAACACGGCAGTCCCGGATCAAGAGTCGGGACGATCCATGCTAATTTTTGGGTTTCTAACGGTAGCTACACGACTGAACCCGGACAAAAAGGCAATTTCAAGGAATCAACACCGCGCCCACACGGATGACCAAGGACCATCCGGGAAAAGTCTGTGTTTGCACCGTGTTTACACCGTTAAGGTCCTTGTTGGCACTGTGTCTATCCGTCATTGTCCTTGTTATTCTGTGTTTCTTCCCGGACTGTCAAGGATGCATGCGGACAATCAAGGCAGAGCTACGGATAATCAAGGCAGATCAGTTACCACTTTCCCCAGGCATTACACGGACCACCCCGGATGTTGAAATCCCCCCAGACGTCCCTGGTGCCACTATGAAATGTTGCACCAGGGGGGGCCCCACAGAGCTCCCCGGACCAACATGGATCGTCGCGAACTTTCACAGTGGCTTTACGGATCACAACCCGGATCGTGCCGGATGTGATCTGTGTTGATCCGGCATCTATATGGGACTGGGGCTTTCAGATCTTAAGTTTTTTTTATCTTCCACTCCCCCCTAACCAACCTTTATTCTTTGACATTTTATTGCAGGCATTTCAAAATGTATCTTCATTCAGTTGGAGGAGATCAAAGTCTGGATGAGCTACAAAGTGATAACTTACCTATCAGCAGATACAATGTAAAAGATGGAGATGAGATTTTGGTAGATAAACAGAAAATGCAAACACCACCAGATGTATGGAAAAGCTCATACCTTTCTAGATGATATGATTCAGTATGCTTCAAATGAACATAAAATATTCATCAGACAAAGAAGGAAAAACATGTTTCCATGTTAAACTATTTATATATAACTAAATACTTCCTGAACTTAAGTTCCATATTATGAAACAAAATTAATTAAGACATGGTGGCACAGATTGATTGTTAAAAAAGATTTCACTTTGATGATGAGATGTGAATTGGCCCTGACCAAATTAGGACATCAAATGCCAAATTTGTGGGTTCTGCTGTCAGACTTACCCACACATGCCATGCTCCTGCATGCATCTATAATATTTATTTATTTCTGTTTTTTGAGGAGGGCACCCATTCAACATAGCTGGTCTTCCATGGGTATCTCCATATATACAAGACATACAAGAGTTATTTATATGAAATTCACAGACAACTAAACATAGAAAACTTCAAATGCAAAGTTTTTTTATGTTGAGAAAAGGATAGGATGTGACTATTATCCTGAATTATATTGTAGTTTTCAATTTATTTCTGTGATACTGTTTTTTATTGTGTTAAAAAAATATTTTACATTGTTTTTACGACTTTTTATCATTTGTCATATAGATAGGTGAAGTGTGGTCCAGAAGCTTTTCGTAAAGCTTATATTGACCCTTTGGCCTATATCAGGCAGATAGGATAAATTTCCGACCAGGAATATGTATGCAAATACATGGATTGTTTTCAACATTTATCTGGATCTTTTACATGCCAGATGCAGTTGTCCTTGACTAGGGACCTTGGTTTTTGGCTCATGTGAATAACCTCTTGAAGGCTAGTGAAAAAACGTTTCACTTGAAAACAACCTGATTGGATGCATTGTGCGTTCTGCATAGCCATAGAATATTCAATTTACAGATCTTTTGCTTACTTTTCCCAGCATAAGAGACTGTTACATACATATGAATATATTTTAATGTATTGGAGTTTCATTGTAATCCATTGCCAACTTATAACTTGTAGAAATAATGAATAATAATAACTCCGAAAATCATGATTTTCGGAGTTATTATTATTCTTTATTTCATTGTAATTGTTTTTATGAAATGTCTTAAAGACTCCCATAATAGATAAATAAAATGTTAGGTTGGTTTAGGTAATACACAATGTATATACTTGTAATAAAATTTATTATATTTTATGAATATTTTGTGAGTTTTTGTCATTGTGTCATGAAATAAGATTCATCATTTTGGTGAATTCTTTATGGTGGGATAATAAATAGCAGAGAGGAATATAATTATGCAAGGATTAATTTATTCATCCTGAACTTGTTTGCCCCACATTGCCATCTAGTGATAAATGTGACAAATCACTTATTATCGCTCACTGTCTATCTTCCGGCTTGATCATAATATTGGACCCTCTCAAAAGAATATGAGTCATGATCCCGAAATAGCAAATTACCCGTAATATAAATGTACACTCAATCAATTGAGTAATAGTATATCTCAACGTTTGGGAGAGGTAGACGTGGGTCAAATTTGGATGAATATAGAAGGCCAAATATTTCAGGCAAATCCATGCATCTCTTTTCACACAAGTCTACAATAGACTACATGGCATGCTGTGTTAGTGTCATCCTCGAAGTTGAACAAAACTAAATACCAAAAACCAACATTATGGATAATGTATTGCACAATAGTAATATATCTGTTCTAGATATACCCCACCCTAAAAGTAACATTACTGGGGTAAGTTACAACTAGAATAGTAGCCAGGAGTCTGTGCAGATATTTCCCCCATTTCATTTGGACAGTCACTTCTAATCTTACTGTTCCAGACCAGAGATTCAGGATGAAGACTTTAAAGGATGTGTGTCTTTCTAGTATCGGTGAAAACCTCGACAAGCTGAATAGACCGGGTCGATATCTGGCACCCATCCATAAAGAAATATTAATCAAAAGGCTAGCGGATCATAACATGTTGACAACCGAGTATTTGCCAAATATCACATATAATTTATTTTCAAACACATTAAAAAACATTGACTTTTATGCAAGTGATCAAATTAATGATCAAGTTTTGAAGAAATTCAAAAAATCTCAATGCCATCTTCAAAGTATAACAATCCACAGCTGCCAAGAAGTCACAGGTATGTCATAATACATAAAATAGAAGTAAATAATTTGTTTGGTTAAGCTTTTAGTGGTCTTACAGGCCCTTCATTTTAAATTTATCTAAATAAATTTCAGTCTGGTAATAAGTTTTTTTTTGCTTCGCTGCGACATGATTTTTCAAACGTTACTGCAATGATGTAGCTTCGTCATGCTAAGTTCTAAACATGGGCAATGAAATAAAGTCGGGTTATCCAAATGTCTGTATAGATCTACTTTAGTCTTTAATTTGATAAGTATGCCTTCCTTCTTATTTATGTCATGAAACATTTCCTGAAAATGTCTATAAAATTTAATATCAGACATGTAATTTTCAGAATTTTTATTCTTGTAAATGTCATAAATTGGTAAAACTTTGCATCATATAGTAAAGTACATGTATAGAATTGTGCAATTCTTTTTCTTTTACGATTTATGACAATTAGAAATACCTTATTTGATTAGCCTTCCTCCAGCATTATTTCATATACATATCTTTTACGTATACATGCATACTTTTTTTTATAGATGTCGGCATAAGGGCTCTAACTTCAAATCAAAATGAATTACAGAATTTAATTCTGAGAAAACTGCCATACCTTACAAGTGATGGGCTTACAGAAGTACAGTCAAAAGTATTACACAAAGTTGACCTGAGAGGTTGCAGCAGTATTCAAACAAATGGTAAGTAATTCTTTGTGAACATACTTTTTGACTAACTTTTGAACTTGTAAATACATCTGATATCCAATCTCTTTTGAAAAAAAGTGTGTGTGGAAGAGAGGGGGGGGGGGGGGGTCAACTAGGAACTCTAGCCTTGAAGAGGCAATCCTATGGCTGGCCCTCATAACAAAATATGAAAATAATTAAAATATTAGCAAAAATGTATTCAATGTGTGGATCCTAATTTTTGTACTGTTTAATCAAATTGAAATCAAAGTGAGAGGTAAAACACATTGTTGTTAATTTCATTTTTATTGTAGGAATAAGGAAACTTCTGTCAAAGAATCCAAATGTCAAAATTTTAGTGCTTGTGGATTGCTGCAAATTAGATGACACAGTGTTTCCCATTATAGCAAGTGAGGCAGGAAAGAACTTGGTAAAGTGTATTATTATTCATATCGTGGACAATTGATAGCAATCTTTCGATAACTCTCTAAAGAAATTGTTCAAAATGCCATTTTTAGGTTGAGAAAAAAGTGTTAATTACCACTATAATAGCCAGTAGCATTACTGTATAATTTTTCTGTGTGTAGCTTAAAATGAATATCTCATTACTGTTCTAGGGGCAATTTGTGCTTCAGGTCTTTTATTGCTGTAATTTTAAGAGAGAGTGGGATGTAATCTGAAAAATGCTAAAGATTTTCTTATGTATAATTATAGGAAGAGTTGGATGTAGCAGGTTTACACTTCATGTCTGACAGCAGTCTTACTTTAATTGGAGAGAGTTGTCCGAAACTGAAAAAGTAAGTTATTTGAAAAGCTTTTAAATGCACTAAGATAAAAAAAAGGTGATTCTGATCCGATAAACAGCCACGTTAAAAAGACAAAATGTAATCTGATTTCTATTAAAAAGTTAGTCCGTCAAAAGGTCTGTAGCAAAATGTCCCAAAACTACCCTACAATAGAATCAAATGGAGGAAACTGTCCAAAGAAACTTGTATACTGATTCAGTTACAAACTTTTTTATTTCTCTCTAGATTGAATATTAGTGGCTGCAACAAGGTTACATCTGAAGCAGTTAAAGTGGTGAGACAGGTTAAATTCTATCAAACCTCTGTATTCAGACCACCTTTTGGAATGAGCTTGAAGTGGTCTGAACAGAAAATGGTCTCATAAAGGAGGTTTTACACAATGATATGTGGATAAAAGATCTATAATTAGATTGAACTCTACTGTTAGTGGTCCTTTTAGTGAGATGGTCTTGTAATCAGGTTTTACTGTATATTGTACACAATTTGACCAAAAGCATATTTTTCACCAATAGAGTAGAATTCATAGATTATGATTGATTGACAGTAATTCACATGCAATTGCAACAGCATTGTAAAAAAAAATCACAGTAAAGATTCAAATCTCATGCACATTTTTTACATGGTGAATAGCAATTCTTAGCATCTCTTGTGGTTACATTTTCAGGAAAATTGCTTGTTTGCTATACCCATTATAAATGAGATCATTTATTATTTGGGCAACAGCAGGGTCATATATGATTTCTGTATGAATGATGCAGTTCCACTGTCCTATTCTGAGATTTTTTTCGTTTCTTTTGGTGATAGATTTCACAAAAGTGCCCAGCTCTGAAGGAGGTTGATCTGTCATATTGTAGTCAATTGAGTAAAGAACCTCATTCACAATGCTTGACAGGACTTCCAGAGGGGTTGACCTATCTATCCTTGTGTGGTGTGTACTTGGAGGATGCAGAACTAGTGGTGAATGCAATCAAAAGGTTGAAAGAATTGAAAACTGTCAGACTTTGTGGAATTCCAACACTCAGTGATCATGTCATGAAAGAGGTACTTGTACATGCTTTTACTTTCAAATGGAAAGGGTTTTGATATATCAAAATATTTTAAAAGCAGTGTAAATTGTGTTCTGGGATAATCATTAAGGCTTTAAGCACTTGACAAACAAACCAAATAAACAGATTTGGTATATTTCTATCCCAACAGAGCTGTATTCTTTTTTATACTGTAAACAGAGAATGTTATATAGCATATAAATGCTCAACATATTTGAATGATAACTTTCTCACTTAGTGAAAAGGGTATTTCAAATTTCAGATCTTGAAAGAAGTTGGTGCAAATTTGGAAACTCTTGATATCAGCTATAGTATGATGACAGGGGTGACAGATGATGGGCTGAAGTATGTCAATAAATATTGCAAGAATCTTGAAGTTCTAGCCGTGACTCTTCTCAAAGGGGTTACAGGGATTACGCTGGTTCCCTTTTTCAGTGACAAACTCAGAGCAAGTTACATCAAGTCCTTGTTTCTGAGTTTGAAACAGGTAAGTTGACTTATTTTTCTTGAAGAGGTGTGTTTTAAATTTGATCAGAAGCAGGTGATGTATTTTTGATCTGATGACATAACAACTTTTAAAAGTTATCCAACTGAAAAAAACTTGTTTTATAAACGAGGATTCCTGCTTTAAACCATCCAGTTATAATCGCTTTTGAAGTGTTTCAGTTTATGTTACTTGTTTATTTAGGTTAATTTTGTTTGTCTGTAACAACAAAAACACATGTCACAAGTCTTAATTTTTGAAAGAAAAAAGTGTTTGTGGAGAAGAAATTCTGCATAGATGTGATCCCTCTGACATCAAGAAGTGAAATAACCTAGTTTGAAACTTCACTCATTGCAAATAAAAACAGTTGTTTTGCACATTTTGTTCAGCTATATTTTTATGCTCACAGTTTGTTGCTATTGAAAATAAACCCTAAACATATTCAAAAATGTAGTTCAGTTTCAAGTCATAGAAGTTAGAACATATCCATCAATTCAGTTCATTTATTAGCTTTTTTTTCATTATAGTTGGACAGTCAAGTCCTCAATGAAGTAGCAGCAAATTGCGTCAATCTTGAAATATTAGATGTTGGTGGCCTCGCTATTGTTGATGATGCATTTTTGATGGTACTCTCCAAGAATTGTCCAAAATTACACAACATTTGCTTGAAAGGCTGCCGGCCAGTAAGTAATTACTTTAAATCCAACATGTATAGTTAATTATACATTATACTGGTTTTATAGTTAATTATCAATAGTGCATTTTTTTCTTCAAAAGTTGCAATAATGATTGAGGATTACAAACATACAACTATGATTTTCTTTTTCAATGCTGTATATATAGCAATGAGCCTGAAATACTCGATTGCGCATGTCGGTGGAGATAAATCAGGGGTGACAAGGTACCAAATTGCTTTGAAGAAAAGTAATACTTTAATATAAATAATATTGCAATGGTTGTGTATGGTTTTCCATTTTTCTTCCAAAAGGTAACTGATTTGGGAGTAATTGAGCTTGCAAGAAGCTGTCCAATGAAAAGAATAGTTCTGTCTGGTCTTCATAACATCACAGACAAGAGCATCTTTGTACTTGCAAATAGTTGTCCCTATCTTGAAGAGATTTATCTGAATGGTTGTGCCAAAGTGTCACCGGTTGCTGTCAGATATCTTTTAGTGAGTATTTAATAAAACCAATCCATTACGATTTCTGTGTACATTGTAAATGGAATATTTAGAGAAATCATACTGGAGAAGGTTACAAGGCTGTATGTTAAAACCCCAATAAAGTTAGGACAATTTAGATTGTTGACAAAAGAATCAGCTAAGGTTTTCATTTAGGAAATGATTCAAATCTTCTATGGGACCTGTTAGGGAATATAACTGTAGCAGATCTGTCTTGATCCAGATCCCCGGGCCCCTAAATATGTTGCAAATAAAAATGGCATTGTTTCATGTAAGAAATGATACGCTATTCAACATTATTATCAATTTGCATGTTTTATATAATTAATGCATTTTATCTTCTAGGATTGTTGCATACCAAGACTCTATATGCAACACAAAGTTCCAAATGCTTCTCCTGATCAGTTGATGGCCAAAAACTTGGACACTGGTGAATTTTGTAGAGCAGATTTAATGTGAATATGGATGTGAATTGAATCTGCTGAATGTTTGTATCTGAGGAGCAACAAAGTGAGAGAAAAAAATTGTCTAGTGCCAAGCACAGTCAAAGATATTGGCAGCACAGCTATGCACCAACTATAGATAATGGTGTCTTTACTTGCAGAGGAAAAGAATTACTTGTTGGAAAGTACATTGAAATGTGTATTAGTACTTTATCCTATGGTTTCAAGTGGTGTACAGGATATACACCAAGAGGGAAATTGTATTCCTAGAAGCCAAGAGGCCTTCGGCCTCTTGGCTTCTGGAATACAATTTCTCTCTTGGTGTATATCCTGTACACCACGAGAAACCATAGTGTAAAGTTTTTATCCTATTGTCTATTGAAGCAATTATCCCAT
>JAVSBT010210419.1:0-13361 GCA_033118115.1 Pharyngocirrus eroticus | reverse complement strand
GTATATAGACATTTGTATGCTAAAATATGAGGGTCCAGTCACACACAATGAAATTGACCTATTATTTTAATCTAAGCTTCTGGACCCTCAAATTGACCACTACTCACTTATCACAACATGATGTTCAAAATAAAAGCCTTTTCAAGTTGAAATAAGTAATAAGTAATAAGAAAATCTCATATCATAAACCAGATTTAGAAGTACATGTAGTCATCATGCATCATTATATAGGTTGAGCTGGGATGTTTGTCATGCCACCTAGTGTGACTTTAAAGTCCAATCTGTGAACACCATGAGTATACTTGACACTGAGGCCCTGGCTCCCATCCTTTAATATTGGTGAATGATTAAATTCATATTCCATGCTATATCTAAGAGTTTAATTGGGATCCAATAAATCAGTGTAAGCAATGGATCCAAACACTCAGCCTAAATCTATGAGATCAATCATGATAAACAAACATTTTGAATCAATCATAAAAACAAAGTAAATATGTGCTCCAATTGTCATCATGTTATCATTTTTGAATTCTAACAGTAACACAAAACATTCATCCTGATACAATCTTGTTATGATAGTGAAACATAATATATATTGTTCCATAAAATGTATTTGCAAAATTGACAAAAACCTATTTCCCCAAAGGCAAAAATATTGATAGCAACTATACTTTTTTTCCTATTTTATCAAAACAAAATCTTTGATATTTGGATCTAAAATAATGAAAGAAATATTTTACATTGTAATCAATTAAGCATGATTCTGTAAAAATCAAGGTCATCATTAGGATCTTAACAAATGACATGTGACAAAGAAAACTGCTTTTTACAAATCTTAAATTGTATGAGTCGCAAACAGATTGCTCTGTTGCCATAATTGTTTGGTAGTCTTATTTGAGAGGGGTTGAGTTAGATATCTGTTCTATTTGTACCATGATTCATCAACATTTTTAGAAAAAGGCACTTCATCTATATAAGGGGTTAGTTAGAACTTGAACCAAATTCCCACTAGCTGTCACCATGATCAGACTTAGGAGTGTCAAGGTCAAAGGTAGCATTCATGGTGTGCAAATCAGGAGCATTGATTAGGTACAATTACCAAGCTCATAAAATTGCAGTTTGATTCGAGGAGATTTTGATAACTTTAAGATAATTAATGAGGAGGTAAATGTGTGTATACAGACAGCAGTTAAACATCAAGGAGAAGATACAAGATCAGCACTTACAGTACAATCAAATTCAACTGTATGTCAATATACCTTTTCAAAAATATTCTTTTTAATCTCCAAGAACACAGGCAGGATGTGATTTACTACTGGTCCACTGGTCCAAGTCTAGTGTTTTCTGGTCTGGGTCAGTTGAGATCTGAACCAGCTGGTCTGGCTGTCCAGCAAAAAAAATGAGCTTATCTTCTTTCTCAAGTTAAAGTGTTCTGGCTAAATATAAGACGGTCCAGCTGAGATTTTGCCCCGTCGGTCCATCTGTCCATCTCCAATCAAAAAAAGTAAATTGCGCCCTGACAGGACAAAACAAATTAGAAATAGCCATAAAAACATATCAAAATTTGATTAAGTTTCAGAAATGTTTTGTTGATGACAATTATTTTGACATAAAGTGACTTATCATTTCCTTGATATTAAAAAAAAAGAACAACTATAACTCATTGGTGTCAACAATATTTTAAAATAACCACTCGGAAAAATAAATCAGCTATAAAAATATTTAAATAATATCTAAAACAAACTTGCTGCCATTATGAATCACAGCATTTTAAGGTTTTTTTTTATCATACAATATTTGGAAAAAAAAGTAAAGCCATACCCGAGTCATGAAGGCCAGTTTCTGAAACACAAGCAACTGAGAGATTTCGCTCCCCCTGGACAGGATGCTAGTCTATCACAGGTTACTTTCACAGAGTATTAATTTTCTGGTACCCATATATCGTTTCCTAGACGAAGAAGGGAAATTGAGACTAAGAATCTTTCCATGGGATACAGACACTGGGCAAGGCAGGGGATCGAACCCTCAACCTTCTGATCTCTAGTCACATGCTTTGTCACTGAGCCACCATGCTCCCATCATACAATATTTACCTTGGTAAAATGGTCCTATCATTGTTTGCAATCATGTCTAATAACTGTGCTAAACCATAACTCTGTAATGCTTTGTTTCTTTTTTATTGCAGTAATTACAAATGTTTGTACAGATAAACTGGTTTAAGCAGGGATTGCTGACTGTATTTACATAACATTGGTGCCAAATATATATTACACAAAAGAGCAACGAGACATATCAAAATTGCACAGTTTTACAACATGTTTACGTAACACTTGAAACTATCCCTATAAAAACTAGTTTCCTCTCAGGACATTCATTCCATGCACCAAGATGACGGTAGTACACTTTGACAAAATTCTAGAGCGACTCGGACCATGGGGGAAATATCAAATTTTCACCTACATCCTCATAGGGCTTGCAGGCTTACCTACTGGGACGCATAATTTGCTCAATTTCTTTATAGCTGCTACCCCAGAACATTGGTGCCATATCCCTGAGCTACAAAATGTTAGCCTTGACCAGCATAAACTTTTTAGCATCTATCCCGAATATGGGAGTAAAATGGGAGCATGTTCGATATATGATATAGATTACAAAAAACTAGCCAATGAATGGAACACTGAAGATGGCAATCTAACCATTTCAAATCTTGCCAATACTACCACAAGCAAAAGGTCATGCTCTTCGTGGGTCTATAGCCAGGGACTCTACACATCAACAACTGTTTCAAAGGTCAGTACAAATTGATTTTTTTTTTTTAAATCATTTTTTTCTCAACAATAATGTGTATTGAATGTTGAAATGTCCCCAGTAAAATGGCATAGTTTGGCAATTATGAATAGCCCACAGGAAATTAAAAGTGTTTAAAATTATAAAATCATATGACCCTATTGTGAGTTTAGGCTATCATAATTGTAAATTATGTTCATTTTGTACTTATTGAAATATATCTGACATGATAGAATCGTGAAAACAAAAATGGTAAGACCTCATGTCTGTTTCACACACAAATTCAACTTATTGTGTTATATAACCCATGAAGCATTTTTCCCCAACAGAAAAATGATAGAATTTATTTATAATACTGAATTTGTGACACCATAAGTTTTATTATGCTATATATAGTTGCAATTTCTCAGAAATTCAAATTAACTTTGGTATAAACCCATTGTTTCCTGAACTTGTCATAATTTTGCCATGTGATATCCATTCAAGTCTTAATGTTACAGAAGATTAATAATAATTAACATCACATCAATTATGCTATTATCAAATTAGGGATATGTATGTTACTGATTAATCAACAGATGATACAGGTTTCAAGCAGGGAGGTGTTTATATCAATTTGAAAAACAAAAAATATCAATACAAAGCTATCAATGCATAATAAATCAAGTCATACATAAAATGACTATGCAACTTATAATGAATCAAGAATTGTTACAGTATTAACACCAGGGAAATTGTCACCAAAATTATATAAGTCTTACCAAATGAATATCTGGGTAAGATGCATTGCTATATAGTATAATGGCATGATACAATTGGATACAAAACAATATGATAATATACAATACATTGCAATATGATACAATTGGATACAAAACAATATAATGATATACATGTACAATACAATGCAATATGATACAATTTGATACAAAACAAGACAATAATATAAAATACATTGCAATATGACATGATATGATATGATATGAACATTGGTAGTAATCTATTATACATAAAGATTAAAGAACATGCAAAGTATACTCTTATTGATATTATCATCATAAATTGAAATTTCAAACTTTACTTTCAAATATATGTACAATCATTAATACAATTATCACATTGTAGGATATATGTATGAGGATGTTCACCTCTAGACCCTAAAAGGCAATTTACTCCTACTATAAATAAATTCTATATTAAATATGAAGCAAACTACTACAGTTTTAAGTAGCTGCAAACGATGTCCATGATTTGTGAGCTCCTATCATATATAAATTCTATATCAAATATGAAGCAAACTACTGCACATTTTGTTTGTTTGTTTTCTTTGGTGAATGGTATTTTACCGAGGATAGCACATAAAAGTCTGAGACTTATTTCCAATGTGGTCCTCCCCAGAGCCTTTAATTTAGCCAGTTTTGGTACACTGAACTTGAGAGCCATGAAAAAATCATTGTCTTGCCTGGGGATTGAACCCTGGATGCTGGCTTGATGATCAGCTGCACTGACCACTACACCATAGAAGCCCTTTTAATCAGTTACAATCACTGTCCATTTTGACTAATAAGAACAAACAAAAATAAAGAGCCTGGATAGCAAAACTCTTGAGAGCTATAATAAGACATTTGGCTATAAAGTAAAATCTTATTTTTCAAAGTGTGTTATTATGTACTGTTACTACATTATGTAAGATCAAGGGCCCCTGTCTGTACTATGCATTTCTTATCTACTATGTAGTAAAAAAAGCTATTTATAACAGCTATTTATAAATGATAACAGGATTATCATGCATTTGCTACAAGTGTTTACTGGTAATATGGTATCACAGCCATTTGCTACAATGTTCTAATATTACACATGTGTTTACTGGTATCACAGCTATGTCAATAGATTATGAAATAAACATAAATTGAATTCATTTTGTGAACTACCTTGTTTGGAGAAGAAAATCCATACTTATTCACTTTGTACTTATTTTTTGATCATAATAACATAATTAATTTGTTTATTGTTTTTTGCGGAGGCATTGGAAAGTCTTGAAATTTGGTCAATTTTAGTTTCTTTCAGCAGCTATCAAAAAATTATGAACTGAGACATTTAGCTATTAAATTGTGGATTTGAAGCTATAAAGAGGCTCTAAATATAGATTATTTTGGTTTTTGATAACTTGAATATTGAAGGAGTTATTTTTTTTTTGATTTTTTTACATTCTATGAATATTCTCATCAAAATTGATTCTCTTCACAATAAAAGGATCAAAGTTTGAATACAAAATTAAACTCCCACAATCAACCCAACCAAAGTTCCATTGGGCACCAACTAAAAGGAAATATTCCTATAATACATGTTATCAACATTATGATATAATGATATATGATAAAATATACAAATCACAGGAAAATTGTGGCATTCTTTCAAATGTTATATGATGAAGCATGTTTTTCATTAGAATTAAAATTATTGAAAACCATCATCTAGTGTGACAGTTCCTTTTTTTTGTCTGTTACCAAGGGTAAATGGAAATTGACCTTATTCTACAGTTTCAGTATCAGCAGAACATGATGATACATGTATGTCTTCACACATAAACAGGCTTCATATCATGCAGACACAGATGGTCCAGTTACATATTAAAATCTGTGGTCACTTGTTATCTTATTATATAGATAGAAATTGGGAAGATGGTTGTATTCCCAAGACTGTACACAGTATACCCTAACAAAAACAAAAACAAAAATGTATCCTGAAACTAATCTCTATGATTATGCAGTAGAAATATCCTCCTCAGAAATCAGGTCAGATCCTCTGGAAGTTCTGGTCTAATGTTGTTGTTATAAACATTTTAGTGCGTGTTGGCCTCATTTTGAAGAGTTCAAGGCCAAATACAATCCTTGGCAATTAACATTATTATTGGAAAGTTTGGCCAAGGAGTACTGTAGTGCCTTCAAAATCATCTGTAAATTCAAGTTTTGCATGAATCATCTACAACCTTGTTGCTCACAGTATAAATATAGTACTGAAGAACTTCATCTTGTGACAAGATAATTTTGTGAACAATCTATTACGGATAGTGCTGTTTCTCTAGGGATGGCACGGCCTCCTTTGAGAAATAAATGTTCTGAACCCTTGCCCCCCCCCCCCAAAGGGCAATTGCCACCCTTAATCATACAAACATGAACAACAGAAGTGTATCATCATTTCATATTTATTTTCATACTGAATATTTTAAGATACAGAAGACAGAAATTATCTAAATGCATGTATTGTATTAAACACAGAACATTTTCATTTTTTATGCTAAAAAATCCAATTCTTTCTTCTTTATGCACTTTTTCTTTTCTTTTTATCTTGCAGTGGAATTTGGTATGTGACTCCTCATGGAAGAAGGCAGCTTCTCAGTCCATTTACATGTTTGGATTTCTCACAGGGACAGTCCTCTTTGGTTCCATTTCTGATAGGTAAGGAAGTAGTTTTCAAATGTTTACACTATAATAATTATTCAAAAAAATCCTTTCACTTGAAAAAAAACTGGTCACCTCATTATATAACTCATTTTTTAATAGTAATATTTACATGAAGCTTCGTGGTCTTTTTGGCACTTTTTAGTGCATATTTTGCAAATGGTTGTGTACCTTTTCTTATGGAAGAAAATATTTCATTGTCTTTATTATTTCCTCTTTTGTAGATATGGACGTAAGCTATCCTGGTTCATAGCAATGGCTTCCCTTGTT
Source organism: Pharyngocirrus eroticus (assembly GCA_033118115.1). Lineage (NCBI taxonomy): Eukaryota > Metazoa > Annelida > Polychaeta > Saccocirridae > Pharyngocirrus > Pharyngocirrus eroticus. Next base: position 6,843 of record JAVSBT010210419.1, on the reverse strand, counting down.
CTTGTGGGTCTCCCAGCAACCTTCACCCCTGAATACTGGAGTCATGTATGGCTACGTTTTATACAGGGTAATGCTGCAGCAGGAGTGTTCACCTGTGGATTTGTGCTAGGTAATATTTAAATCATCCATCTTTGGAACCAGATTTGAGGATTTATTTCCTTGCCTCTCAAGGTTTCAAACTTCCTTAAAGGCCCTGGTTACATGAATGATCACTTGAATTGTTTGTCTACTTGGATTTTCAGCTAAAAAGTCACTTCAAATCAACTCAATGTAAACAGGGCTAAGACTGAGAATTAGATAATTAGGTCAATGCATGATTGAGAACTACAGAATCAAGCCCATGTTTGAAGCTATTCTAGTTCATTGTCTTGATCATCTTTTTCTCTCTAATTTTTTTTTTTTTTTTTTTAATAATCCTTTTTTTCCTGACCTCTTCTTAACAGCAAAGTATGAAAACTGTAACCTAAATCATTTAAGAAAATAGAAGGGGGGGGTGGGGGGTTCCCTCATTCAGTGCAATAACTTTTTTGCAGTGTTGTCTTTTACATGTATGTGGCCCTGGGTTTTAGACACAATGATTATAATCTTCTGTCCATTTGAATTAATTTCGGTCAAAATATTGTATTTTCATTTCCAAGTACGCACATTCGGGATCTAAAGAATGTACATGTATCACCTTTCAGAAGAAATAAAAACCATCCCAAAATATATATTCCAATAACCTTAAATGACACAGCAAATCATTGAAACCCCAAAACAAAAGTTTTTTATTCTTGTTTTGTTAACAAATATGACATCTGTTGATAAGTAATATCAAACTATTGTGACATTATATCAACAAAACATCAACAAAATGTCCCCTAAAACAAAACAGTTAAAGTTGGTGCAGCCTTCTGCCTAGAACTGAGTGATGTATTGATGACATAGCCTACCCAAATGTTCAATTTTGATCCATCAGAAATGTAAGCATCCTTCAAAAAATGTAGAAAGTGTGATCTATACATTTTGACAGCTTAGTATTGAAGTGTCACAATTTCATCACAATGTCAAAGCATATTTTTTTTAGAAACAAAACATATAGATGTTGTTAAGTATTTGAAGTGTTGTTTTCTCTTAAGTTGAAGTATGTTTAGACAAGATTACTTCATAAATTGGTATAAGTTTTTTCATGATCATAAGGGCCCTGTCTATCACCATAATGAAATGTTTCAAAATGCAAAATAATGAAATGTTATTTCTTTTTTGGGATCCAACCCCCACCCCATTAAATCTGTAAAATATCGGATCTAAAGTGATAATCTTGGTAAAATATGAAAAACCTAGAAAAAACATATTTCCTCAATTTTTATTTGACATCTTCAAATAAAATGTGATGAAATATTGCCACAGTCACAATACATTTTCCTTCTTAAAGGATTTTTTTCATATTTTACTACCAAAACAATTCAGTTTTTCATAGACATTGGTAATTTTTGGCGGTACTAACAATTCATTCTTTCTTTAATTAATGCTTTTGCAAAAAGTGACATCTGTTGATATGAGAATTAATAATGTGATTTAGAAAGTATTTGATTTTATCTTGTTTTTATAGTGATGGAGATTATAGGTGTTGAAAAACGTATGATTCCTGGGATATTTTATCAAGGCTGGTTTGCTGCCGGTTATATTGCAACAGCCCTTGTGTCATACTTTGTAAGGACCCATACCTGGTTGATGCTGATAGCCTCTGTCTACCCAGTGGTTTTTATATCATATTGGTGGTAGGTGCCAAAATCAATATATTTTATAGCAAATCTATAAATAAAATGATAAGTATTTTCCATAATCAATTAATAAGTTTTTTAAAGATATTTGTATTATGGTCTCATCAGAAACTTTAAAAATAATAGAAAGGACTCTTGACTCTTTTAAAAGAACAATAGGTGTTTCTTTTTTTGTCATTAGAACAAAATAAAATGCCAACACTGTTAATGATGCAATGTATTTCTAATAATCAACTTGAATCAGATATCAGGGTGTATGTGTAAAAGTATGGCTTTTTATAAATTAGAATTATTATGTTCTTATTATTGAATGGTTATTCTATTGTACTATTGGTGTAGACAATTTAGTATATTTGACAACAAAACATCTAAATTGATGACTTTAAATACAATTTTTGATACAACCTTTTTATATTTTGATAATTTCTTCGCACATAACAATTAACATAGACATGGTAAATGTTTAAAGGATTTTTTTGAAACAGATGTATTACTATTACTATAGGATCATTGGAGAGTCACCAAGATGGCTGCTGTCTCAAGGTCGCACAGAGGAAGCAATTAAAGAAATCAAGAAAGCTGCAAAAATGAACAACATTGATTTTCCAGATGATCTTCTCAGTGAACAATTAACACCTTTAGATAAACTAGAAAAAGAAAATGAAAAACCAAGGCGTACTTACACCATGTTAGATCTGGTGAGAACACCAAATATGAGAAAAAAATCGTTAAATTGCTTCTATAATTGGTAAGAATCCTTGTTTATAATAATTATCTTAAGAGCTGATTGAAGGATTTCATTGCAATTTTGCATTGATAGATAGAAATATGATTACATGATATAATTTATGTACTATCAGTTTTAGTTTTAGTTTGAAGAAGTTTATTATACAGTCAACGTGTATCCAAAGTACAATTACATAACATAAAAGTATAACATTAACACCCGGCCCACCGGACCTATGAAGACAGTTAAAACACATTTTTATAAGCAATACATTCTGAGCCTTAAAATTCGGCAGCATGTTAAATGAAGTAACAAATTCCTAAAGTGTGTCTGGAAGCAAATGAAATTGACATGAATAAGTCAATCAACTCCACAGGGGTTTAAAAAAAGGGGATTTAATCCATTCCAAAGGTGTGTCTAAGTACTAAATATGTTTAGGAATGTCAGAAAATTGCTCAATCACTTTTGTATGTAGCCTAATGTGATACCAAATTAAAGATTTTTTTTAATAATACCTTTATAGTGTGCAATTTAGCAAAGACATGCACGTGTACATACCCACTTATTTTCTGTGGGTCAGCCTTTTTCACCGTGAGGACACCTAGTGGTAAGAAATAAAGGCTATAGATCTCTTGAAAAGGGATCACTGAAGGTGGTTTTATATGAAATGTAAGAAAGCAGATAATGCTTTTATCAACCAGTGGTTTTAAAACTGAATCATTATGCACTTGCTAACATTCTATCTACTTGGTTTCAGGTTTGTCAACAGCTTTGTGTACTATGGGCTGTCAATGGGTGCTTCAGATCTTGCTGGAAGTCCCCATCTTAATCTGGTTATTTCTGGTGTTGCTGAATTTTTTGGCTTCTTTGTTGCAATAGCCACACTTGATAGAATTGGTAGGAGGTGGCCTTTGGCAATGTTGCTAATTGTTGCTGGAGTTGCTTGTGTTATTACTACAGTCATACCCCCACGTAGGTTTTTTTAATTCTTTTTAATTTTGTCATTTTTTGGGGGAAAAAGCAGTAAAATTGATCCATAAAATGTATATCCAAGTTGTCACGACAATGATTTTACATGTATAATTATACAAACCCTTAAAATTGAACATACTTTTAAACATTTACGGCAAAAGCATTTCCAAATTTGCAAGATTTAGAAAAGTTTAATACAGAGAATGGGAATGTCACTATCTTATCAAATTTCCATCTATTTTTTTTCTTTATTATCTGCAACAAGTACATACAAAAAATGTCAATTGCAGTTGCCTTAAGATGTTGTAGTTAACGACGAAAATTTGCAAATTAATTCAAAAATGAACTTATTCAGTGTAGCTTTCTTGCAGTTGATGTATCAATGAGTTTTTTTCATATTGCGATTGACTGGGGATCAGTTGGTTTGTTTGTTGGTTGATTGGTTAGTTGGTTGATTGATTGGTATTTTTTTTTCATTGCAGATCTTTGGATGGTAACCACTGCCTTTTCTATGCTTGGAAAGCTATGCATCTCAGGTAGTTTTGCTGTTATCTATGTCTACAGTGCAGAATTATTTCCCACAGTTGTAAGAAACCTTGGAGTTGGTGTGGGATCTATGTTTGCAAGGATTGGGGGGCTTGTGGCTCCATTTGTTATGCTGCTGGTGAGTGAATGTATTCACATCTAGCACTCTTGAATCATATATCAATAAGGATATTGCATACTGTTATTTTGTAAGCCATGAAGAATTGCATGAACTTCATTCCATCAAGACATTTGTCTGAGCCATGTGCTCTCTCTATTGGATGATTCAGAAACTTAAGGGGGGAGGGGGAGCCTTTAAAGAAGAGAAAGAACATGATGTCCCTAGCTAGTTCAAGGCTTCATCTGTCTCATTCATCCTGTCATTTTCATATTTCAATGGATACATATTTTGAACAATTTTTAGGGTGACTTGTGGACTCCTCTTCCCTTCATTGTCATGGGGGCATGCTCCATTCTTGCTGGATGCCTTACCTTCCTATTTCCTGAAACTCTTCATGCTATACTGCCAGAAACCATTGAAGATGGAGAAGAATTTGGAAAAAAGTAAGTTTTCATAATTGTCCAAAGTCATCACCAAAATAATTATAAGGGACACAGGAAGGTTGTTATATGAATAACCAACTGGACTCTTGACTGGTTACAAATTTTGCTTGCATACGAAAGCTTTCAACTACTATTCAGTAGTCTTCATCAGTCAATTATGAATGTTGAATTGACTGTCCACCAGATGACGCTGGACAAAAGTTCAATTAATTATTCATATAAAAAACTGATTAGATGAATGTACACAATTCAAGGTAGTTATAGTTTTGAAAAAAGATAATGTTTCTTAATTGCTAATGGAGTGATTTACAGAGGAGTTATTAGGCAAAAAATAAAAATAAATCGATATGGATTGTGAGCATAGATTACATAGTACATAATTATATTTTGAGACTAGAATAATCACTTAAATTTCTATTTTTATCAGTTTGTTTGGAAAATATACTAACAGGGAGAGTGGTAATTTTAGGGGTTTTTTTTCTGAAAGATTATCAATGTCTAAATGTGCTTTTTTTTCAATTTCTGTGATTTCAGACCTTCAACTGATAAAATTGGAATGACAAATGGCGATATAGATGTAAAAATGAATTCAATGATTTAGAGGGTCACATAGCCCTAGGATTAAGATGGGACTCAAATGACATATCAAGGTTATACCAAAGGTCATATCAAACTCAAAGGTCACAAACTTTTGACATTTGTAAGAAATGATCAGGTGCAAGCGTCATATTATAATAGACAATGCTCAATGTCATCTTACTTCTGATGAAATAATTGGAGATATTTAAAAACTGTTATTTGATGTTAAAAATATATTTGATAAGAAGATTTGAATTTCACATATCACTGTATATATATATTTGTTCACAGTTCACTGTATAGATTTTCTACTGAGAATATCAATGAGCAGGGTTCAGTAAGATGAGTTTTGACAAAGAATTATGTTTTTAATGAGATGTTATCATATTTCCAGGATGCACAACCAGTTTTTGAGAATGAAAAAATATGGGTATATATCAACCTTTTTTAATGAAAAAATAAAAAAATATAGGTCAAGGTTGAAACCAGTGAAGTATCATTCATGCTTTGGAAATCTTTATCCTGAAAAATATGAATAAGCCAAATTAGTAGTTCAAATCTAGTCTGCATTGCATTTAACAGCACTTTACTTAAAAGACAAAGACTAACTTTGGTTTTTACGGAACCAAATATAACAGTTACAATCACTTAAGCAAGGGTATTCATATTGAATAGAAAAGACTGTAGAAACTTGAAACTTTAGAACTCAGGAAAAGTAGATTATTATTGGACTATAGTGTTCGTAAATATATTTTGAGTAAAATATAATAAATAAGTCCGGCAAAAAAAGATATGCAGTTTAAAACCTACATGTTTCAAGTCACCAAGGACTCACTTCAGGGTTTATTTCAAAAGTATTTTGAGTGTACATAGATATATTTTTTAATAATCATAAATATATTTTGAGTATTCTTAAATGTATTTTTTTAAATGATTTTCCATTTCCTTCCACATTGGAATGTTCAATTATATTCTTTCCTCTCCTTTGTATATTTAGCTTTTTATATGTTTTATACCAGTCATGTAGTGATTTTATATTTTGAAAGAAAACGTATTTTTTTAATACAATTTCTAAAAGATAAAGTGACCTTATATTTAGTCAAAATAAGTCTCAATATCTTGCTATATAATAAGTCAAAGCGACAGTGCAAAATGGTAATGCTTTTGCAATTACACTTTCAAGGAGAAAACTATTGTGAAATTTGATGATGACTTTTTATTCTAAGTACTAGTAAGATATCATTACAAATGAAACCTGTTGTTTATTGTATCTAAAAGGTAAAGTGACCTTTATTATAGTATGTCATTGTCAAATTAATGAGGTTCCATACCTTGCTATATATTTATGCAAAGTCACAGAGACAGTGCAAAAAGGTAATACATTTGCAATTACACTTTCAAGGAGAATTATGAAATTTGATGACTTTTATTTTAAGTAAGATATCATATTACAAATGAATTACATGTCCATGTACATGTAGTTCATTTTTCTTCACTTGATAACACTGATTGTTTCATTAACAAAGTTTATAAAACCTACATATATTGTGACAAAAAAATGTTCATTTAGTTTTTTAAATATTTTTGAAAGTATTTTTCCTTTTGTATATAATTGTTGAAAATGAAATTCTAAAACAATAGAGGGGTAAGGAGGGCGGGGCTTATTTTTATAAAACTCCCTTAATAAAAAAGTTAATGAGCTTAAATCGTGAT
>JAVSBT010210308.1:0-13364 GCA_033118115.1 Pharyngocirrus eroticus | reverse complement strand
ACAAAGATAACAGACGTTATCGAAAGCTCTCCGTAAGAGTAAAATTAAAACCAGTCAAAAGTTTAATTACAATGATTAAAAACATACATGTTATGTACATGTACATTGATAGTAAATGAGATGAAAACTTACCCTGTTACGGTCATTTACAACCACTAAATGTCTGAGACCAAGTCCTCTGAACAATTTGAATATTTTTGGTAAAGAAACATCCTGAAAAAATACCATATAAAAATGATGTGATAAAAGTCTGCACTATCAAGTCAGTTTGAGATATATAGGTGTCATTTCAAAGACTTTTATACTGGTAGAAAAAAAAAATATATAGAAGGCATGATATCATTATACATGTACTTTTTCTCCTTTCACAAGGTTTGTATAATTTATCATTGTTTCAGACAATAATTATAAAAAACATCTATATAGCACCAGTAGTGTAAGTTCAAGGGTATACACTTCACACATTATCCTTGAAGTTTTTTTGGTTTTTTTTAAACAAAGCATCAATTTGGAAAAAAAACATCCCTTTTTTTATCTTTTGACAACTCGTAGCTGTCGATGCTCCATTTCAAAAAGCAATTTAGTTAAATTATGTCAATAACTGTGCAGAAATTACTAGAAAAAGGGTGAACACATTAAGATTATTAGCTTTTTTCCTATGTCTAAATAGGTTTCGTTTCTTGTCAAAAATATTTCGTTATTTTTTACAAAGGCAAAAAAATGAAAATCCTTTAAATAATTATAATATATCTCAGACTCTCTGGGGGATAATTTATTTGGAGACTAATTTGATAGCTCTGGTAAAATAAGAATTGTACAAATACAATACCTCTTGGACAGTATAAGGAGACTTTGTCATATGCATTCGTAAGTCAATTGTAGCAGATTTTTCATCTTCTCCAACTTCCTGTAAGTGAAATTAAAGCACAAAAAATATTTATATACATATAGAATACAATCATCTGACTCCAGTATCATCAGAAATCATCTACTAATATTTTAGTATGTATTCATACAGCTTATTACATATCAATACAAGGGATAATCAGGATAAAAGTATTTGTATATAGTATATACTATGAATATTCTTATTTGATACATCCTATACACAGAAAAAAGTGATGTTTTAAGTTGTTAGTGATATATAGTGGTGATATGAAGTCAACACCTGATTAAGTGGTACCAACCAAAATATTATTATTATTATTATTATTATTATTGTGTTGTTATTCTCCACTTATATACACTATTAAGGAAAAACATCAACACTAATTAATTATTTATCAATAGGCACTCCTTATTTTAGTGTTGATTCCATGCTACCACTACATATCACTGACAACACAAAACATCACTTTTTTTAAAGTGTATATAAATAAGTATCCTATATTAACAAATGTCAAACTATGGCCTAATTCACATTGTTAAAAAAGCAAAACAACAATTCTTAACACACTTGTTAAAGCAGGCATCTGCTTGTTTAAAAATCAAACTTTATATTGACATGCAATGGCGTAGAGCAAACTACACTAGAAACATAATATACACTCTGGGCTAATGGCATCTTAAAAATGCCATTCCCCTGCTAACCATAAGTAGACTTATTTATAAGGAAACTTAAAAACATCCTTACATTTCCTACAAGTTCTTCCAGTTGATGTCTCATCATGAAGCCCTTTAGCCTCCCATAGGTTTCAGTAGCCATCTGAAAATCAAAATCAGCATAAGAAAAGGATGAATAAGGATTTCAGCCATAGGATCATTATTTATTGTTGTGGAAAAAAGCTTATCTTTTTTCCCCCAATTTAATGCAAGTTCTTAGTACCTCAATAAAACACTTCAGTTTTCAGAAAACTTCTTTCCATGAAAATACACATTTTTAAATTCTTTGGTTTGTTTATGCAGACAAGTTATTATAAGGTATATCATAAGAACATAGACCTTATCAAGTAAAGAACATGGAGTGTCTGGTCACTTGTTAAATTATTTTCAATGATGGTCACTTCTACATCAATCATTTTCAATAATGTTTCTTTTATCAATCATTTTCTATACAAATGGTCACTTTTGTAAATCATTGTGAAAAGAGTAATTTTTCTCTCACTAGATGGCTCTGTAATAATTAATGTTTATATAATAAAGAAACAAAACCCATACACTTTCAATGCCATCAGGATCATAATCTTCTACCACAGGGTAACCGTTGTGGCCGTCATCTTCTAACATGTTACCGATGCGCCACAACTTTTCAAATGTCCTTAGAACACTAACTGGTTTGGACATCACATCTCTGAAATAAGCGAAAAAGGTTTTTGAATTTTAAAAATTAATCTTTGAAGTCATGTCTCTAGCTACAGAATGTAAAAAAGCTGTATTTAAGAATGGAAATAATATTCATTTCCAAATCTAAGTAAGAAAGGGTAAACATTCTGGGATTCCTGTAATGATTGGGCCAACAATAACTCCATCTAAGCACCAAATCTTGATTGTTGGTATGATAATAATAATAGTAATAATTAATTTTGGCTTTGGAGTCTTGTATTCACCTAGTGATTTCCGTCTCCCTTTCCAGTACTCTAATAGAACTAGTGTGCTTTGGGCTTAACAGGAAGCCTTATATTAGCTAGTCAGTCTATAAATAATGACTGAAACAGGATAAGAAGTGCTTCTTTTCATTCATTTTTAATCATTTTAAAGTGAGAGTAAAGCTACATAGCCATCATTAACCTACTTTGTTGGGCAATCAATTTTAAAGTGATGACAACAAAGGTATTTAGCATTAAACAATAATGAACTTGCTTTTATCAAATTTAACAGATCAGTAACTGTAAACACTTCTAGGGTCTCTCTTTAAATAAATCATTATGGTTTTTCAAAATCCCACACATCGATAAAGTATTCACTGCATATTTTTGTATATAAAGTACTGCACCAAATGTTGTAACATTACTATACACCGCATTTTATGAATAACAGAAATGTTTAAATATCTTTATGTTGGCATTTTTTTAGCTACAAAAAACAAATCTCACCTAGCTTGCAAGTTGTAGCACATTTCTGGAGCATCCCATGCAAGTAAAGGAATTCCCATTATTTCAATGTGCAGATCATAAATGCCCTTAAAAGTAGAGAAAAGGTAAATAAAAAATATGCAACATTTGTCCAAGAGCTAGGCAGAGATGAAACAAAATGACACCGATGATAATTATAATGATGATGATAATGCTGATGATGATGATGGTGATGATGATGATGATGATGATGATGATGATGATGATGATGATGATGATGATGATGATGATGATGATGATGATGATGATAATTTTGATTGTAAACATAGCTTCTTGTAGGTGCAGGATGTAGTTTATTTCAACTGACTAAAAAGTACCAAGAGTGATGGTTGTTAACTGTTTATTTTCCCACATAATCACCACATTCTGATAGTGTTGAAATTCTGATGAGAGCATAGAGCAAGATGACTGTGGTATAACTTACAGGATTAAAGAAATCTCCCATCCATTTAGCAATGATGAGACTCAGTATGATGGGGATTCCAAAGGTAATGTCTCCTGTACACTCAATTACAATCACTGTCAAACTTATAGTCATTCGCACAGTGCCACCTAGCTGACATGCTGCACCAACTAACACATATTTGGAAATATTTGTACCCTAAAGAGAAAAAAACAGGTCATGATTTTTACACAGATATGTATGTTGAATGGGTTAATGTAAAATAATTATACTACAACAGCAAGGTAATTTATAACAAAACAAAGTGACATCTAGTGGTTACTCACATTATTCCTTGAAGATACGGCTTTGGCAAAATAGTGCATAATAAACACATGCAATGAAACTTATTAGACTTGTTACCACTTTATTAACTTAAAAGCTCAATCATTATCATTCAACTTTTGACTGGTTTCAACGAGAGCTTTTGGTAACATCTGTTATCTTTGTCAATCTGATCCAAATGAACTAGTCTAAATGAGCTGTTGGCTTTTTTCAAATATTGTTACTCACAGCCCCAGGTATATTTTGCATGATAACCATTCCTATGAGCCTGCCCCAAACTCCACCAATCAAAAGAGAGGGAATGAAGACACCACTTGACACCATTAGCCCATAAGTCCATGTGGCCAAAAGATGATACACAATCAACAGAATGATCAAAGGCAAGAAATCCCACTCCTCTAGAATTTCAAAAAGAAAAGGGTTATTTGTCATTAAACAGAATTTTACTCACTAGGGGTCTTTCAACAACAATCAGGTGCTTTGGTCAACTTATCTATTTGTGAAAGAATTACTGGTAAGGGTTGGTATATTAATCATATTTATAACATGTTATATAACCATCAACATGCCACAAATAAAGACTTTTTAACTTTCAAGTGTTTACAGGTAGGACTTCTGACTTTTCCAGACCACCTTTATCTATCAAAAATGAAAGATCACATACCCAGATCTCCATGAAGCATAGCATGTAACCCTCCTTCTGGTGTTTTGAATAAAATATCTGCCATTCTATTATGTTCTCCATAAGGACAAAATCCCTGAAAATAAAACATTTGAAATAAAGAAGAGAAGACAAAAACAATATCTTTAAATGTTCTTATATTTTTAGTTGATTTAAAATGTTTCAATAGAAGCTTACTGTAATTGCGTATATATATACAAACAGTGCAAAAAGCAACCTAAAAGTTACTGTTAGTTTTGAGGAAGTAAGGAAAACTTACCAAATGTCATAACAAAATGTACATGATAAAGAAATGGATTTGGTTGATATAATTGAACAAACCATGCTTCAGTGGCTACCAAAAATGTATAGATTTTCAGACAATTGAATATTACCTGAAATACATAGCCATGGGCCCCATGTTCTCCATAAGGTCCATGATCATCATGCCCACTGTCATGGCCATTTGAGTGATTGTCCTCATGGTGGCTGTCAGATGTATCATGATGGCCTTCAGTAGTAACATGGTGCCCGTCTGGTGTGTGATTAAGGTGAAGGTCATTATGGTGAACAATGAGATCATGGTGTTCTGTTCCATTTTGCACATGGAATCCTTTGATTGGTTTACAATTTGGTACCGAATAAATTAAAACCACAAGAATGATGGCGCTACATCCTGCAACTATGATAGCTTCTAATACTTTAGACCAATTACTTGTCAAAAATCTGTTATTAAAAGAAAAGAAAAAAAAGTAAACATACAAGAATACATCTTGATACAAGAATATAATCTGATAGAAAAGTGTAAAATTGAATTAAATTTTAATGACTGATTATATTATTTATCTTTTTCTGTACAAATTTATTTACAAAATCACATAAATCTTCACACAAGTATCTATATCGCCTTGTAGTAATTAACTTACCTTCTTCTGAATAAGGTATTATGATAATTCAATTGATTAAATAGTGCCCCTGATAGTCCACCTACAAAAGAAAATTTAAAAAAAAAATATTTTTATTTTTTTGAAATGCTAACTTTCAATAAATTCAGTTTAATTAATTTTTTTTTTGGTTAAAATAATCATAAAACTGCTCTGCATACCTATACATGCCATCCCCATGAATATTGGAAGCTCAAATGTTTTAAACTTTATGTCCTGAAATAGAAAAGAAATAGATCTATGTCAGAATTTTTGGTGCTATTGTACCAAGCAATGTATCATACACCATGGTTTGCAAATATAATTTTGCAAATATCAAACCCATCAATAAGATATATTGATTATGAATATTTTCTAACTTGGGGAATAATTAAATATGACATACATACATTATATACAGCTGAACTTGATTATGTTCAGAACACTTTTAAGTTTCATTCTCTTGGTACAGTTCATAGCCATATTAATTTGAAAAATACAATTGTACAAGTGCAATACAGGTGTGGTGCAATTGCACTCCCAAAACTACAAGGCCTAGAACGGAGATATTTTGTGGAAATACATAAAAGATATATTAATTTAGAAGCTTAAATGCATTGTCCCTCACAGACTTACCCCAATATAACCGAAGCTGACCAAACCTGGACTGGACATATCATCTGGATGGCCTTTGATTGCACTCATTATAACATTGAGCATAAGAGAGGCTGTCATAGAGGAAAACAACTGTAAGGGGAAAATAAGAATACAAGGGGGTTATTGAAATGCTAACATTCAAAAACACCATAAGAAATATCAGATTTCAAAACTATCGATTTTATGTTGTATGCTACATACAAGATATTGCAAGCAAAAACAAGTTTAGAAAACTCATCTTTCTACAAATTATAAGAACTACCCAAGCATAAGCAGGTGTCATTGGAAGCTAATATTTTCTCTTTGCGACTGACACAGCATATGCTAGGCTATAGGCCTATGTTTTAATTCTCCATACATATCAGCTTATAAACTTTGTAGTAATAATTATTGCTTGTTTTAGTGTTTCATACCATTCTCCATGTCAACATCTGTTTCAAAAAACTAGCACCTTCTTCAAGACTGAAAAGTACACCACCTACAAATTAAAGTAAATCTCAAATATATACTATACTATAAAGAAATAACACCACCCCACTAAAATTGGATGAAAGGGGGATGCAAAAGTAAATAAATGGCGAATTAATTGAATGAATGAATGAATGAATGAATGAATGAATGAATGGGTAAATGAAACAATGATCTATAAAGTAGCATTACTTACCCACTGGACTAGCAAAAGCAGCAGAGACACCAGATGCCGCCCCTGCAGCTACAAAATCTCTGCGTTCTTCATCAGATTTTAATGGATCAAAACACTTAAATATAAAGCGGTGAAAGACAATGATCAACCTACCAGAAATTTTCAAAGATTTCATTTGTTGGTTATTTAAGAACTTTTTTGTGACTATAAATTCCAATCAAAGAAATAAATAAATGGATTTTTTTCACTGATAGTGTTGATGAGTGAAAATTAGCAACACAAGATAGTGCCATATTAATATCACTTTATGTAGTGTTGACTCTATTTTACCACAAAATATAACTGACATCACAATACATCTCTACTTCTTAGAGTACAGTTCCAAATATGGCCGTAGCAGACATTTTTCTATTTGATGCAAATGTTTGGGTATATTTTAAAGTAAAAAAACACCTACCTTTGGTTTGATCTTTAACTTGCCAAAGCCAAATTCTCCATGGGCAATACCTGAAGCACAAATGGCACCAGAATGAATCATGGGCCCTTCCTGGAGAAGTAGATAAAAGAACGAAAAGGTAAAAAGAAGGTAATGCCATTGTTAGATAAATCGAAAATTCAAAAAATGAGACAAAATTTTGATGATTCAACCGTTAGAAGATTACCTTTCCACAAGCTAGACCCCCACATACAGAGAGTACCACGCCACCAGCTTTAGCCACCAGGGTCTTAAGACTGAGAAGTCCTGGAAGTTTGATACCATTCAGGTAACATTTGATCTGTGGTATTCCACTCCCAGCTGCTGTTGGCTAAATTAAAAAAAAGGTTGGAGTGTTCATCATTGTTATTTCCCATTGAATAAAAATGCATAATTCTTTATTCTATAATTTTTAATCAAAAGAAAGAAAATTTGCATTATTGTCTATGATAAAATGATTCATGAAGGGATATAGTTATAATGTTGCACATTTATTTAATGAAATAAAGCTTAATTAATCACAAGTTTATGTTTCTATGATTCTATGTTTATACAGCCTGGGGACAAAAAGGTCGAGACAGTTTCAGCTCATTGGAATTGGTTACCACTGAATTTTATTGTATTGGATGTGCTGGCATCCAAGATCTATTTGTTTCAGCACCATTTTAGCGGAGACATTGGAAACACATCTTTTTGGAAGGGTTAATATGAATCTGAGAATTTCTAATAAAAATAGTTTGTTGTTTTCATTGTGTTTGGGGAATGGGGATGGGTTGGTCAATTCAACTTACAGCATGATATGTTACAAAATAGGATCCTAGTCCAACCAATACCATGTTGATTGCCATCCATGCTAGGGTTGGTGCTATCAAACCTTTGGTTTCCTTCTGATCTTTTAATACTGAAAATCTGGTTAAGGAGAACAGTGTCTACATCTGGACAGATCATGAGAAATCATCATAAACTATCCTCATTCAATCTGCATGCTTAAACTTGCTCCCAAGGATTGAGATAAGAATATTAAATTCTTTGTTACAACCAAAAATGTTTGCCATGCCATGGATGCAGGAAATATATCAGTTAAAAACCTGTGGTGATAGAACATTCCTTATGTTCTTACTTACCTACCACAAAATATTCTCTGTAGTCAAGTAATAAAATATGTGTGACAGAAAATAATCAATTCAGCTGAAATAGGTTGATTTTAGTACTTGATTGACAATATGCCATGACCAATCATACTGTTTTGTTGATAAAAGATAGCCAATCAGTTTCCTGATACCTTATATGGAAAAGGATACATTCATAAAGTCCCCAGAACTTGAGTTTTGATATGTATGTGATTAATAAGGCTACTACAATGGCTAAAATGGCAACACAAAAACCAACCAAAAAATTGACAAGCCACCTGGTGAGTGCTGCCTGAGTTACAGTCTAAGAAAAAGAAAAAGAAACAATATAAATGGTGTATGTCATTTCAAATAATTGGTGATTTGATACTTATATGGAATTATAAAAGTTGTAATATTTCTACAGGCCTAAAATATTGTGCCATTTTAAAACAGCTATTTTTAATGTTTATATTTTGGCTCCACATTTGTTTAGTTGATAAACAATTAACAATAATACAAGCAGCTCTGTCATATATCATTGCCTATTAAATCAACTATAGATGATATTATCTTAGACCATTCTATTCCTCACTCTCTTCATCACATTAAAAAACATATATATTATGTGAAACTGTAGCAAATAAAAACTTGTGAAAGATGGGAAATTACATATAGCAGGAATATATAACTTTTGTTTATACATACTCTGGGCTGGATGTTGCTTTTGGTTGCTAAAAATCTCTGGTTTTCCACAGTCTCATAAGTTAAACTCTGAAATTGATGAAACACACATTATGTTAATTGTAATATCAATACAAGCTATAAGATCTAATCTTCACTTTTCTCTATAATGTCAGACATACATCTTCCTTAAAGTATCTCTTTATGCAATTTATTAAATATTATAAAAAACTGCATGGGGGGGTCTATTTTCATATAATTTTGAATAATTTAAAAGAACTAATGACATTAACTACCTCAAATTTTGATGAAAGTCTTCGTCTCGGCTTTACAAGGCTCACGCTACCATTGTCTGACTTCATTGAAGGCGTGGCACTTCCACGTCTTGCATGCATTTGCTTAAAAATAAACAATCGTAAAAGTTATTAGTTAACGATTGAAACTTTTGACATCTGCATTTATTCTAAGTTGGAGTAAAGGAATATTAATAATCAGCTTCATAAAAAAAGTTCAATCTGTAAATAAATGATAATGTAAGAAAAGAGAGAATGTGAAAATGTCTTTATTTATAGCGAATGATTGGATTACAGTTAACTAAATTCATAACAAACAATAAATATTTACAGTTCTCACATTTCTTTAATATTTAAATTGAAAAAAAAATCAAACTGTATAGAACAAGGAATATCTAATCAAAGGACAACCCCTTATTTGGAAAGTGTTTTTTTCATTTATCTTGACAACTATTATCCCTCTGATATTGTTTAAAACTAAAAGTAGAACCACTTTGATCTTTTACAAGTAGAACCACTCTGACCTTTGACCTTTTACTAGTCTTATCATAGACAACTGTGAATAAAGGTCATGTCACTGTAGCCACCTGCATCTCTTACCAAATCATGCAATAACGAATAATCTTATATCATATTTACTTTTGGCTTTGTTTTTTTTTTGTTGGTTTTTATATTATCATATAGTTGAATCTTTTGCTGAATCTTTAACTAACACAGCTGGTAAATTGATATATAAAACTACCTGTAAGTCGGAATATGGAGAATTGCATTATAGTTTTGTGAGCTAATGTTTGTAATATACAATAAAAGCTGTAATTGGATAATACGAAAAATTAGCTCATCAATATCAAACTAAAATACAATTCTCCATATATTAAAGGTAGTGAAAAAATGTGTCTGTATTTTTTCTGTAGCTGGTGCTACAGAATAATAATAATTAAATAATAGATCTAATTGCCACTTACCCGAAGCAAAGATTTTCCTAAAGCACTCTCAGATGTCATTGTGTCTGTAGGTGACAATTGACCATCTTCTGGGATAGTGTCACTGGGATTAAACTTTGAAAAAAAGATTTAAAGGTATAAATAAAAATATGCAAGATATAAAAGGAAGAGAACGACCTAAATTGGAGTCTTATTTCATATTTGATTCCTTTAAATTGTTATCAAAAACAACTAATTTAACCAAGCTTATGTTTATATCAAAAATTATAGTTTTTCAATATGTACAATCTATGCAAAAAATATGAATGAATATATTTTAAAAAATCATGCACTTACTCGGACTTTACTTCCCCTCCTTTCAAGAGCAGAATGGGGTATAGGTAAATTGCCATCACCATCCTTGAGAGAGAACTTATGTTCTGTAGAATCCGTCATTATCTTCAAATAAAATTAAATCTCAAGTGATTCCATAAATTAAAGAAAGCAATAAGATTTAAAAATCAGTCGCCACTTATTTAAATAAAAGGGCAAACAGAACAATTAAAGATGAACGCAGTTTGATCATGAAGACATCCTTGGAAAACATGAGAAGATTATCCCTCTGTAAAATCTAAATAAAAAGTGATACAACTGAATAAGTGTAGAAAGATATTGTTACAACACTGGGATTAAAACTGATATTGTTATTTATTAATCTTGCTTTAATCCTTTAAGTCTGTGTAACTTATCAATCACTGAAATTCAGAACCAGAGGGGGGATTTTACTACCGATAAGAGATAAATACTTTGAAAAAGGAGTAATCTTCTTGACATTTATGTGGCAGGTAATGTCATCTATTCCAATAAATTGTCCTCTAGTATTCCTCTTGAATCAACATCTGACTATTTACTCATCATGAGTGGAGAAAGTATAGTATTTAGTTTGTGGTCCTAGTAAAAGTCCATTGATGAAGTACTTAAATCAAGGACTGGTGTCTTGTCTCTTTATGGCATTTAAAATTTATCTAAATTCAAGTAGCTGCTTTGTATATAATTAGATATAAGTAGTTTATTTTGAACTTGTGAATTGTGTAAGGGTACTTGAATGAAGGATCATCCAACTACTCAGAGATAAGTGTGGCTACACAGCCATAGTCAATATGACAAATTAATTCAACTTTTATGCAGAGTTAAACTTGTTATCAAAGGTGTAAAACAAGAAAAATGCCAACTAAAAATAAATAAATAGACAAAATAAAAATCTCAAGTAAACCATTTACTGTACTTTGAATAGGTAACTTCTATGTCTATCTCTGCAGAGACATGTTGATATAGTAGAAAAGAATAGTGGTCATTAAATATATCCCAATTAAAATTCCTGGTTCAAGACACCATGGTATGTCATTGTGCAAAACACTTTACTTCCCCTAGTCTAAATAAATGCATGGCAGATGCATGGAGCATGCCTGACAATGTGTCAATATGCCTGAAGAATGCTGGAGTTCATTGAATTTTTCTAAGTAAAAGCCATAGTATTTAATTCAATTCAATTCAAAACTTTATTTCAGACTCAACTGCTAACACAGAGGTCCATAAAACAGATACAAAAATATATTAGTATATAACTGTACTTTCGCATTATGCACTTTCATGCGTCACCACTTAGCTTTAAAAAAATCTAGGAAAATATGAAGATTTCTCAAGTTGCCTAGCTTGCTTTTGGCCAACAACCTGTCAGAATGAATTCTTGAAAGGGTACTTTGTGTCATGTATGCTTGGGTTTTATCTTTTCATCCACAGACAGCCAAATCGGAATCAATTGATTCATGTAGGAGAGTCCAGCTCTATGTCAAATTTCAGCTGTCAAAGAGAGTCAACTGACCAATTAAGATGAGCTAAAGGGACTTCTCTGAGAGTCAAACTGATTTAAGTGCTGGACTCCTTTTAATGAATCAGTTTGACTCATGGGGAAGTCACTTTTACTCAACTTAGTTGGTCAATTGACTCTCTTTAATAGCTGACGTTTGACATAGGACTGGACCACCTTACATGAATCAGCTGACTCTTGCTTTGGCAGCCTGTATTGGTATCTAGGGTGTTACTACCTTTTCAAAATGTCCACAGTCAATTCCAACAGCAAGCTGTTGATATTGGGATCCACTTGTAATTGAAATCTCATTGTGTTCGATAATGAAATTACTCTCAACATACAATGTCAGATCTCTGTTGTTCCAACGCATTTTGATGAGCAATTGTTGTAAATAAATGCAGATGTAACATCCAAGAGTCTTTACAAACTGTATTTCAGGTATCATAAAGATCCTTCCATTTTGATTTTATACTTATTGTCATATTGTTAAGAAATATGAACTTTTGCTTAATGATCTTCATCAATTGTAGCTATGACAACTCCTCCATACCACAAGTTCCTGGGGCATTCTCTCATATCTATATCAGTTTTGTTGATGACTAATTCCTGTGAAGTCTTCCCAAGTGATGTCATACCCATATGTTATTATGCTATTTGTTACAAAAGTCTTAGAAAATAACCTTTCACACTCAAAGAGCCCTGGATGTAGGGGATAAAAATATCTATTGGAGCACTTAACATGCAGGATGCATTACAACTTTTCTCCCATATTCCATGGATTATATCATTTTTGGGTCACAATTTCCAGCGGTTTTTTTTATATCAATAACAAGCTAAGATAAGATAAACTTTATTAATCCATGAAAATGGATAGAATATTTAAAGAGGAAGCTAAGAATGTCTAAATTGCAAGCTATTGATAAAAACAACACCATACTATGTAGAAATAGATAGATTGATGTATGGATGGATGGACAGACAGATACACATACATACAAGAAAAAATAGATGAAAGAATAAATGGATGAATTGATAAATATATGAACACCCTTCTGACATCTGAATGAAAATTGAACTGATTCGTTCTGTATTAGTGATACACTGATAGCAAAGATTTTGTGTTTTTTGTGTTCATTGATATGTAGGCAATCAGTGTGTAAATGAAAGAATAAATGAATGAATGAATGAATGAATGAATGAATGAATGAATGGATGGTTGGTTGGATGAATGAATGAATGAATGAATGAATGAATGAATGAATGAATGAATGAATGAATGAATGAATAAATGAGTGAATAAATGAATAAATATATCAATGGGAAAAGAA
>JAVSBT010210197.1:0-13365 GCA_033118115.1 Pharyngocirrus eroticus | reverse complement strand
TCTGCTATGGAAGTAATTGGGTCAACATCCTTTGGCACAAAAATATCCCCCCCCCAATTGAACATCACAGACCATTCTTGAAAAAAGGTGATTGACTTTGGATTGACAAATCTCAAACAATTTTGCTATCTCGACAAAACAGATCCATTTTAGCAATGACTCAGAACATGGCACCCAGAAAGCTAGTAAATGGCATAAAAAGCTGAAATTGTTGATTCGTTACTGTGCACCTTATTAAGAATCCTAGAACCACTCTTAGGGCCTAAAACAGGTACCAAATGCTTGGTGTCTACCCGATCATGCCATTTTAGTTATGTTTAATGAAAATTTGCTGGGATTAGGGTCTGTTTTTTTAAGGCTATATGCCAGCAGAAACCTACTTTATGTGTTTTGGGCTCTTCTAGGACATTTTCCAGAAACAAAATCTTTGATCAAAATTATACAGAACACCTTGACTGAATAAAGAAAAGGAGTTGGAAAAACCCTTGGGACAAAAAAAAGAGCACCAAAAGCATAAAGCATCTGCTATGGCTAGTAAAATTCCCTTGGGTTACCATTTTATTCAATGATTACTAACAAAGGCATTAATTCTTTTGGTAGATGAATGTGATGCCTTTTTTTTTTAAATAAGTGATTTTTTTTACAAATGGTGCTTTTCAAATTATGGAGAGTCTATTTTAAACATCTAATACCCAATTGGTTAAACCTATGGTCTCAGATTGTTGTTTTATTAGATTGCAAGACTTGGGATAGCTCAAAGATAATGTTATTCCGGATATTTGTCTTACTTTTTTCAGAATTGCAATCTATGGGTTGCAATCCTTAATAAATGGATCACAATGCCATCTGGTGGTAATAGTTGCTCATTTTTATTAATAAGTCAAAGAGAAGGATACTGATAGTGATACTGATAGTACGATTGTCTTAGTGGCACAAACATCATCATTACAAATTATAAAATTATTAAGTTAATTCAATCCAAAAGAGTGATTCATAACCATATATACTCCTAAAAACTTTGCAAGAGCACAGTGAACGCTACTGAAAGTTGTTTTCATTTTATTTCTGGAATGCCATGAAAACTACCCATAAATGAAAACAATGATGACAAAAAATCTTAAATGAACCTGATTATAACAGTTATAACAAATTTTTGGATGTAGAATTTTGCTGATCCTACTTTCAAACTATCTTTGTTAACATTAGAACATAAATGTGTTATGGGTCACTGTTTCAGACATCTTATAGGGCCTCAATCTTAATCCAAATATATACTACATGCATAACTTAAAACTTGTTCATAATATTTTTTCAAATATACTAAATTTTGATCTTTCTATTGTAGACTCTTTTGAATACTTTTTTGGACTGAGACTTAAAAGTTTAGTAGTATAGTACCTAATGTTATGAACAGTATTCAATCTATTCAACAGGTTTGTTTTGCTTTGGGTTATTCATATAGCTGTTGTAGACAAAAAAACAGGTGAAGTATTAGTTCACATACAAAGGATATTTCACTTTCTATTGAAGGTGTTAAGGTGAATTATACAACAACAAGTGAATTGAATTGTGTGATGAAGTAAGGGGCTCTGAACACAGGGGTGAGTTTCATACAAAATGACATTCACTTTTTAGAGACTGAGATTATAAAATATTCAATATAAGCTGGGTAGCAGTTTGAGATCTGGGTGTTGGTGAGGATAGGGCTATTGAATGTGCCAAAGACAGAAAGGAGTGGAATGTTACAGTGAGGTGTGCGATGTCAGAAGACTGATGTAAAGCACCATTTATATATTATATATAGAGATATTTATGTATCTCAATAATCAAAGTAATCTTCTTTGGATACTTTCTTGTTCTTAGCATGCCATGTCTCATAAAATTGAGGGCATATCCATCAGGGGCTGAGGAGGGGGCAGCAATTTGGCAAGTTGTAGGTTTCGTCGCTGTGTCACTGAAAATTCAGTGGAAAGTATCAGAACAGAGTTTTATCTTCATCCTTACATTTCTGCATTGGCCCATCTCTCTCTCTCCCTTTCTCTCTCTTTCTTTCTCTCTCTCTCTCTCTCTCTCCCTCTCTCTCTCTCTCTCTCTCTCTCTCTCTCTCTCTCTCTCTCTCTCTCCCCCCTCCATCATCCCAACTTTCTTTAAAAAAAAGATTCTTTCATCCAAATACTAACATTGAAAATGTAACTTGACAAATGTTTACCAACACTGTGTATTCTATTATTAGCATTTGGGTTCATTTTTCAAACAACGAAAAGAATACCACACCTTTATCACTGTAAACATTCTTCATCAATGAATATCTAACAAAGATTCAACAAAAATACTACTGTACAAAAAAAGTGTTTAATATTCAGATCATTGTAGCGGTCATTTTATCAAGTCAGGAACAAGGGTACACATCTTTTATACTTTGATGAATATTTTTAAGACAATTTTACATCACAGTGTAATAAGATTATTTTTATGCTTTTTAACTTCTTTATAAATGTTTCATTTTATTCTAAGTTTAAATGGCTGTTAATTGAACTGTTTCTTTTCATTTTATCCCCCCTCCCATTCTAAATTTTGATCAATTTTGAGAACTGTAGATGTATACATATAAAAATCTAAATCGAAGTTGTGAGATATGACATTCAATACATTAAACAGTAAATTTGCACTGGTTTCAGAAATGGTCACCTAGAAATGAGTGGGCCATAATGTATCCTTAATTCTTGAGGAAGAGGCTGGCTTCACTAGATCATTTAAAAGGGCAGATAAAATGGTCCCCTGGGTGTGTATGTGTTTAATATATGGCATGGGTGAAAGTATGCAAATATTCACTAAATCAGAGGTGTTAGATAAAGGAATGTATAATGATTTAAACCTGTAAAGTGATTATTTGAAAAAAAAAGCAGTAAAGATTTACATAAAATATTGATGTTATTGCATAAAAAACTTCTTTGGCAAGTTTATGCAATAAAGTATTTGAAGAATGACTGTGTATTTATACATTAGCTCCAGTCTACTTCAGTAGTGATAAAATGACAACATTAACAATATTTCTTCCATTTTCATACTATATATCATTGGTGCATTTTACTGTATTTAGCAATTCTTACAAGATTATTGCAGTATTTACAATATGATTTGATTTATCAGTGTGATTTTTTAACATTTTCTACAAGTCTATAATTAACTGAGAACCAAATCAGGGTCAACTTTCAGCTGTCAAAGAGAATCAACTGACCAATAGGATGGGCAAAAGGGACTTCCCCAAGGGTCAACGTCATCTGACCCTTTCAAAGAAGTCCAGCTCTTCAATTAGTCAGTTTGAATCCTGGAGAAGTCACTTTTGCTCATCCTAATTAGTCAGTTGACTATGATTCTGGACTCCCCTTTCTGCCAAAACACCAGTACATGTCTGTAAAACACATAGACCCCATGAATTATTATGCAATTATCTTGAACAAATTCAAAAACTTCCAGACAGATTTGTTACACTGAACGTTAATGTTCTCTGCTTCACTCCATTCATAAGTGTTTGTTACATCTGAATGACTTTATCAGTGTTGAAGCTAGTGATAAATGTTGATATGTATATATTGATTAAAATTCAATTGATGAACAACAAGAGTGTGATCAAATGTAAACTTGTGTAATTACATTTCTAACAGAAAACTAAATAGAGGATTTCTGATCCATTTATTAACTGATCTTATAAAAGAAATTTGAATAAGAACATTCAAAAAATAAACGAAACATTTCACACTCATATTCAACAACATTCATTCATAGCAAGGTTCTACTGAATTTTTTAAAAGTGTAAACAACCTTGTAAGTCTTCCGTCAGTGAAGTTAATAGTCACACTATATGCAAGCCCTGCCTATAAAGTGACGCACACTCTTTAATTTCTTTTGAAAAGAAAGAGAGAGAAAAAACCCACAGAAAATAGGTGAACGTTCTGGTTTGATGCTCTGAGGAGTTTCATATCAAGCCAGTTTTAAGCAGTATTTCTATCTCTAACAGTAACAAGGATGGGCTCCACCCGAAATCATGTTAATGCTGTTGCTTCGTTTTAATAAGTTTTCACAAAGGATATACATGTTTTAAGTAGAATCATTTTTGACAATAACCTCAGATTGGATAATATTTGTTATAGTGACCTTTGTATTGATAAAAAATGCATAAAAAGTTGATTGGAAAAGAAATTGCCACGCTGAGTGGCGATTACAGGTTAGTGATTTTAAAAATGTTAGTCAAAAAATGTGTGATTTTGTTTTTTTGATATATTAATGAAACTCATATCTTTAATCACTATTTCAAATCACTCCTCATAATTTTTTATCAAAAATTAGTGTAAAAATGATTTCAAATCACATCAAATAACACTTTTCTTAACGTAAACATGGTGAATATTTTTTCAATTCAATTCATTGTATCAAAGTACTTACATTATACATGAAGATTAAGGTTAATTTGTTTCTGTTAATAAAGAATTATTGACTGTAATCCCTGCTCTAATCTCCTTAATGATGACTTGTGTCCATTAATGAGCCAATGTTTTATAACTATAGGTTCAACATTTTATAATATACAGAAGTAATGGATAAACACATTCTCAATATAGATTTGCTGAATGTTTGATTATGTTTTATTGAGAAGAAATCTTTCAAAAAATAGAAATAGGCTACTGGTTACTGGAAATAATTTTCCAATTAATATGAGGTTCTGTCTTAACTATATATCTTCTAGACATTTAAAAACATTATGTTATAAAACAACATGATTAAAACTTCAAATTTGCCTACTTTGTACAACAAAAATATACAGTTTAATTGATAATTCATCCATTGAATGTTTCATAAAACTTGAAGTGCAGACTTTTTCCATACTGTGGACAATAACATCGAATTTTGCCTTCTGTTTGAATGTGTTTTTCAGTCTTACACTTTACAGTCCCACCTTCTGTTAAATGAGCGTGACCTGATGAGTCCTTTCTGTCTGAACTTTTGAATATTGGGCACAACCTTGCTTTCACATCCCTCTAAATAATGAGATTTTAAAAATATATTCATATATCTATGTGTGGGCTATTATCAATGAATTAATAGTTTTACACATGTTCTTGTTAAGGGTGATAACTGGTGCCATCAAAGAGTTAAAAAGGGCAACTTCCATGGGTAACTCATTGATAAGTTTCTCTGTACCATGGTCATTATTTCCCCTGATAGTCAAGCTCACTAAGCATTGCAATGTTTTGGTGTATGCCCAGTTCATAAGTTACCCTTCACTGACTTTTTCACAATTTGTTGCTAAAAGTTTGTCTGTGTGTATTCTTAATTGTAGATAAATCTTCTTATGCAAGCTGTTTAGTTGCAGTATTTAGTACATGTATATATTTTTGTTGTTGTTGACAAAATAGACCTATATCCTTATTATACTTACCTACCGAAAAAACTATACAATCACATAATTATGTGCAAAGGAAAAAGGTTAAACCCTCCTATAAATATATACAGTATGATAATGATATAAATTATATTCACAGAATTTATACCATTAACATACATGTATAATCACTAAGAACTTGAGTCACATAACATAATGATATTGAAATATTTAGAAAATCTTCAATCTTTTCAATTTCCCTGAACTGTGACAAAATAGGGCCTGAATAATCAGTGCAAAACCTACACTTTGGTTCAACTTTATGGGTTATTAATTGTAACTGTTGAGCATAGGTTTATGTTTTTCATATTTCTCACCTACAGGATTTTAGAAAAGAGCTTCTTAATTTCTTACTAAGCATTTGATTGTAGGTGCTTCAAAATCAAATCAAAGCAAAGTTGTACAAGTCGATTTTTGGCTCTTTTTTTTTTAATGTTCCACATTATTATTGATGAAATAATTATACATTTATTTTTAGTGAACAAGATTCCAGTGAAAAGAATCGAAAGCTTTGAATTAAAAAAAAATTACAGTGTATCTTATACATTAAGTAAACAGTATTTTCTCCTTATATGACAACTGTTTTGTAAATTAGAACTGTCATAATGATTTTCATAAAAAAAAAAACCCTGTAAATCACGCCCCCCCCGCCATCCCCCATTAGCCTTCCACCCAACGTGTCACCTCTCCTTCTTATTAGTGTTATGATAATAACTTTAATTAATTGCAAATTTACAATCCTTATATGCACTCAATTATTTCCTAGGAGAACTCATACAATATAACTTTCCCATCCTCCTTGGGGAGTGTACAGCACATAGCATTCTTGAAGCTAAAGCCAGTCATTATTTTTTTCAATCCTATATACCTGTACCCAGCACCCACTTATACATCTGGGTGGAGTGATTTCAGAAAGGATGTGTCGTTATTAACTACAAGTCATCATCAGCGGCAGTTTTTCTTTTGTCCTTTCAATCTTCTTCAACACTGTTGTTCATGATAATTGATATCACAATCATAACTATAATAATTTTCTGCTAGTTTGTTTTCATCATAACTGAATTCAACATTAAAATGTTCTCTACTATTCAGGTATTGGCCAGATGAAAAGCCAGGGAAACCACTTAAAAAAACTAGCAAAGAAAGAGAAATTGATTTTGGAAAGGCAGGTTATCATGATGTCAAGGCTGTCAGATTAGCCAACAAAGCTCAATGCAGAAAAGTAGCACCAAGACATATCAAAGATTTTAATTATCCCTGGCTACGATACCTTGATCTATTTCCAGGAGATTATTGGGAGTATGAAAATGGCAAAGGCATTCGTTCTCCAAATGTAAGTTTTTTCTAATTTTTGGTATTCCTATCAGAGATAATATCAAATTATTTATATTACAATGATTGCCAGATAGATCAAGGCGTCAATTTTGCAAAGTTTGTACAATTAAAACACTAAAATGGATGTGTTTATCCAGAATCAGTACTGTCCCCTGATTGATTTTTTTTCCATGAGACCCTGACATTCATTGTTTATTTTTATTTTTATAGAAAAGAGCCCCTCCCAAAATGGATTGGACCACATCCCTTGCAAGAGCTCAGTATGGAGAAGCAATTAGACTTCACTTGCTTAAACAAGAAGACGAATTAAAGAGAGAACAAACTTTAAGAACCTCCAAGAAAGAAGTTCAATTTGTTGATGCACCCCATGCCTCCTTTCATGCACATGCACATCATGAACCAGCAACATTGGAAAGAGAAAACTCAGATATCAAAATAATACACAACAATAATCCACTCCCTCCAGAGAAGAGTGACCTTATAAGAAATGTAGTTACTATTGACCGTCAGAACTTTGAATTTCAAGGGGATAGAAGCAACACAATCAAAGTATTTGCTCACAACCAACCTGATCAAGTCAGGATCATCACCAATCAGATGGATCCTGGCCCAAATTATCAATGGAAACCACATTCTGATATTGCCAACCGCTTTCCAGCAGCAAGCCATGTGTCCAATGTGCCAGTAGAACCAATCTATGCCCAGGTCAACCATTCTAGGCGTGTCAATGTTGAACCACCACAGGGAATTCAGGTGGCCCCACCTTCACCTCCACCCCCACCACAACCATCACAAAGTAACTTTAACACTACGCACACTGTTGTAAGAAAAGTTATGGCTACAGAGGTCTCAGAAGATGTTGAGAATCCTTTGTACGAGGCTGCTGATGAAATCGAACCAGAACCAGAACCAGAGCCAGAACCAGAACCAGAACCAGAACCTGAAATGCCCTGGTTCAATGTCATTGTACATGGTGGCACTTATATTGATGAGTTTATTGTTCCAGAAGAGGCAAGTTTGTGTTACAGCAGGGAACGCTCAAACTCTTTACCAAGTGAAACTTACTCAACGCCATGGATGACAGGGAAAACTTTTGAAGAAACTGAGGATTTACAGGTAACAACACCTCAAAAGAATAGAAACAGCATAAAATTTGAAGTTGAATAAAAATAAAAGATACTGGATCATGGACATGAAATTGTTTTTAACAAATAGCTAAAAAGGGATGGCAATGTGATACAATGTTTTCCTGTTATGATAACGACATAAGTTGACATTCAAGTTAAACGTCATTATGACTGAAGCGTTAGTTGAAAGCTTTTAATGTAAGCAAATTTCAACCAGTAAAAAGTTTAACTTTTGTACTCATAATAAACACTGGTTAGATGAATATATCTACATGACTCAATAGTGATATAATTAATTATCAATGTATTAGAATTAGATGATGCTTTTGATATGATACATCATTAGATAATTTATGTAAAAAGATACTAATACAATTACTGATAATAGCTTTATAGTTTCCATGAATTTTAGAATCTGAAAGATGCTGTGGGTTAATGTTGAAGGCCAGCAGAGTTTCTGAAGTTTACGTTTTCACCTAGCAATGTATATAATGTTTCCATAAAATCTTTTATCCATGATGTAAGACAAAAAAGAAGTTGAATCAAAACAAATCCTGAAAAAAACCCATTATTTAAGAACTTTCAAAACTGAAGCATCTCAAAAATAGTCTTACAACACAATGCTGTATCATGTTTTATGATGTAAATCATTAGGTCATATTCAAAACGTAATGTTTTTTTATTCAATCAAGTTTCTTCTATTCTCACTTGGTTTTGATCAGTTTTCCTGAAGGAATGTTGCAAAATATTGTAAAATAGATTAACTAAACTGTTCTCATCTAATGGCACAATTAATTACAGAGCAGCTTTTCATCTTATCAATTCTTATGATTTGTGGATACAAAAAGACAATAAAATCTCTTAAAAGGAGTGTAATGTATACGAGAAAAAGCTTGACTTTCAATATATAATTCTATTTTGATATAATCATTATGAAGGAATATATTTTTGGCTGGTCCTAGACTGTGGAACTCACTCAGTCTTGAATAGAGAGAAATAGAAAACCATTTTCTCTTTTTAGAAAATAAACTTACGACATTTTATTTTAAAAAGTGCTATGTTTAAAATCAAACTGTGAAATGCTATGGACATGTTCTTTCATACATATGTATATGCCCTATATAAAAACAATATGTTGATAAAAAGTTTGATAATTTTATAAAAATTGTATGTTTTGTAATTTCTTCTTGTATGATGACTTTGTGAACTACCAAATGTTTTCAAAAAATGTGTTGAATAATTTCATATGACTATGATAAAAATGAATCCATTACCAACTGATAAATTGTAAAATAAATATAGTAAAACAATCACTTATTGTTTAACTATCTGATAAAAAATGGCTCTTATCATTTAGATGAAAACAGCAATCATGTTGTAAAAAAATATGTGATAAAAATAATATGCATAATTTGTTATAATTTTTGATTGCACTTGATTTGCAGAATACATTACAGAACATTCACAAAGCTGGTAACATGTAAAACATTCTACTCTTGTGGGACATAAATGCATCAAGACGTATCACATTATTTCCCAATGAAGTTAAAATTCACTCATACAATATACCTGCCGTTGTGTGCAGATTTTTCAACATCAACATAAATAACAAATGTTTTGGTTGATTGACCAGGTGTAAAAATGAAATGGCAATGCTTATAATAAATGTGTTATGAGCTGTAAAAATGATGTACTTCAACTCCAAGGTATTATTGTCACTTCTTATAGCTATACGTTTATATTCATTCATACTCAATCATATCTAAGTATCTAACTCTAAGTGCAAGCAAGTTCAATGCAGGGAGACTGACAGCATGAAGGCTATGAGATTTTTTCATCAAAAGAATCACATTTGTTGGAGAAGATGAATAAATGAATGATTTCATTGTTTGATAATGAATTGATGAGTGAATGAATGAATGAATGAATGAATGAATGAATGAATGAATGAATGAATGAATGAATGAATGAATGGGTGGATGGATGGATAATCAAAAGAAAAAATAAGAGAATGAAATAATTGTATATACAATTATACATGTATGAATGAATGAATGAATGAATAATGAATGAATGAATGAATGAATGAATGAATGAATGAAAGGGGAAAAAGAGAGATAGGACTGTGCGAAATAGTTTTTAAAAAATACCATAAAATTCAAAATTATCAATGATCTGTAGAATACTTATTCTTACATTTTACATATACACGTATATTATGAAGACTCAAAGATGTTTATTTTTGAAGTTTCAGTGCTCCTAAAATTATCAATAATTAGTCTGCAAGAAAAATCGTCATCATCCTGTTGTATGTAAATAATGAAGAGATGAGTAAAATTCAAATATAGCCCCTCCTTATGTACTATTATGTGAGGAACCTGTTCAATCTCCTATGCAATCAAAATGAACAAAAACACAAATATTTGAAACAAGCCACGCCTATCATCATATGCATGGTATAGGAACTATTGTTCTCCATGTTACATTGTAGAACCTCTCATTGATACTATGCCAGAAGAGTTTTTAAACATTGATTTCTAAATGGAGCTACTCATGTGGCCTAAGTCAAGCTCTTTATCTGGAATGGAACATTTATTCTGCATAGATGTATTCCATTTTTGGCATAATAACTTCTCCTTGCGCCAAATATCCTTTCTTTTCTCAACTATAGTTAGAATGGTTTTGGGAAAAGGATGCATCTGTATCGAAACATAATGAATTCATCTAAGATATAAATTTAGAAAATGACAAATTAACTTTGGCATGAAATCCTAATGTGTTGCTTCTGTTTCATGCCTGACTCCTTAGTTAGTAAGTTAGTAGCTTTTATGAAAAAGAAAATAATTATTCACTCGGCATCATGACTTTTAAAATCCACATTATAAAATATGCAGATCTCAGAGATATGAATTGATGAATTGTGCACACAAATATAAAGCTGAAGTACTGTTAACACTAGAATTGTTGCACTTTATTTGCCATATACTCCTGGTTAATACATATTTGTGTTATGGACATTTTGGTTAGGTACATTTTCAAACTTTAAATAGAGCAACTTTGTACACATCATGTATTATATCTTCAACTATTTATCTACTATTGCCATCTAGTGGTAACTTTAAAACTACCTTCCATTTCTTAAACTACTTTCTTGTACAAACAGCATATATTCACACTGTTAACAAACAGAGTTTTTAACCTCTGCAAATATATCATTATGATTATGTAATTATAAACCCAATAGCACCATTGAGTTTGATACCTACAATATATACAATACAATGAGTTTTACTCACAAGAAAGGAAATATATCACTTACAAAAATGATTCAACAATAAAAGGAAAATATCTGCTTTTTCTCCAACAACTATAGTCTGTACTTTCTTAAACACATTGCTTACACAAGACGTTAATAAGGTCTCCATTAACCAGAGATAAAATCACTTCACAATAACATATCATTCTCCTATAGTTTTGTAGACAGAATTTTTCATACAACTATTCAACATGTAAGATATTTTTTGATAGAAACATTAGTCTACAGGATTAATCATCTATTGAAGTTTTTCTGACAAATTATATCCATAACCCCCTCCCCCATAACCTGTACCACGGCCATTTTGCATATTATTATCATAATTAGGCTGGTGGCCATATTGTTGCTCTTGACCAAACTGTTGGGGTTGTTGATTACTAAATGGTTGTTCTTGAAAGTTATTTACATTTGTTGTTGTATTGGCTGTGGTGCCATAGTCTAAGTTCCCATCCAGCTTACCCTCCACCAAGCTTGACTTTGATATTGATCTTTGAGTCACTCTAAATGTTTGTTTTTGATCATCACTTATTACTCCAGCTATTTCATTGTAGTCTAACTTAGCTGCAGCATCTTCTCGTTTGGCTCGCCGCCTCTGTACTATTGGTATGGCAGCAAATATTATTGTATCGAGTACATACAGCACTCCAACTACGTAAAATACATCATCATATGATTGTCGCAAATCGTATATGGCACCTTAAATAGATCAAAATTGAAAGAAGATGATTAATCTTTAAAAAGTATTGCTATAAATCATAAGAAGTTAAAAAATTAAAGAGCAAGAGGATCCTGTTGAACTATTATGATAGATTAATGAACAATGTGGACATAATTTAATTTTTATTGTAGGAAACAGGTGAAAATTTGAATTAATTGAAAGGGAAAAATTATACTACAAAAGATTATTTCCATCACTCACCAGAGAAGAAAGGTCCCATCAAGATTCCTATTCCAGACCACAGATTGGTAAAAGACCATGCTATATCAATTGGCAGTTGTGTAACTTCTCCAGAAGCAGCATATGTGTAGACAATGGTCAGACCAAGGAAGCCACCCATTCCTGCAAAAATTCATGAAAAATATAACACACCTGAATGAACAATATGATACATTATAATAAGTCGTCTCTTTCACTTTGTTCATGAAATCAATAAATCACTAATTCTTTATGTGTATAATCATACAAATGCATTGCTTATTCATAGTTCTCTTGAAGAACAATCCCTATAAATCTACTTGTTTCTTTTTTTTTGTACATAAAGATAATACCAAACGAATTTTACAATGTCGTTCATAACTGTAGTTCATTATGTGGCTCCCTCTGGCTTTTTAGCCATAGCAGTGTGCTGCCCCCTATAAATAAATGTTGTACTTTTAAAATCTTACCTACAGAGATGAATAAAATCACTCCATAACTGACATCCATAAATGGCCAGGTGATGCAGATAATTGCTAAGAAAAATGCTGCAATTGTGTTGACATACACCAGTTTTCCTTTCAGATAATCCCCCATGAAGGAAGCAAAGATATAAGTAACACACTCAGCAAAACTTAACAAAGTCAGGGCCCAGGAACTTCTCATTGGAGGGATCTTCTTAAGCTCCATGTAGTACGCCTATAAAGGAAAACATAGATGCAGTACAGGTATTACATTATCATGTAAATTTGTAAATGAGAAATTATTTTTTTATTTAAAAAAAAATAATCATTTTTTCATAGTGTGCAGAGGAACTACATGTATGTATACAAGGCACACAGTAAATGAAACATAAATGATAAAGGTGGAATAGATTATGAGACATAACAGTGTGCCCATCAACATAACACATATCTTTGCTGCAGGTTTTACTTAATGTTAAGGCAAGGCCATGATTGCAACAAAACAATGACAATGAAAGTCCCTTATAGTAGAATTTTTTGTATCATTCCGCAATATACTTAAGGTGCCAAAAAAAAACTTTTCAAGAATTTCTTACATAGGAATTAAGATGTAAGAAAGATCATTACCACAACTGGATAACTTGTACGGACTTATAAAAAGATAATTTCAAAAATCTCTATGGTAATTTAAGTTTAGTTTAGTTTAAAGAAGTTTATTATACTGTCAATGTGTTACAAAAATGAACTATTACATAACATATAAAATA
>JAVSBT010209975.1:0-13368 GCA_033118115.1 Pharyngocirrus eroticus | reverse complement strand
AGTGACATCAAACTGTGGCTTCAGATGTCCTTAAGCTAAAAATATATACTTTTATAGCATTATCTTTTATAAAGAATGATTATTTGGACATATGTTGGTGCATATCAAAAAAAGCAATTAGACCCTCATGACGCCTTAAACAAAACACCTTGTTATGGACCATCCTTCTTAGATCATTTTTAGACATACACTATGAAAAGTTAACAAAGAATCTGTTTGAAAAACCAAGTTGAGAATAAAAAGACCAAACCACACTTGTATTAATGGTAGTTGCAAGTATTGCACTGACATAAAATCCACCCCAATGTAATTTTCTATAAGGAAGCAAAGATAAGAAGTAATTAAACTAGAGCAAAAGTTTGAATTTAGTCATGATAAAGACCTAAGAGCACTATTACCCGTAACAAAATAAACCCAACAAAAGATATTCAGAGTTCTTGCTCTAGTTTTTTTTTTATACAAAGAGTTCTTGAAAGTGAAAAACACCTCTTTTACATCCCTTTCCTAATTAAAATCAACAGCATTCCATCAAAAAATTAAGCTTTGGATTATGAGGCAATTAACAAGAAATAGAAGCTAAACAATTCTAGCTTTCTGTTAAGTAGATTTTCATTCAGTTGTTAAAGTTTTTATGGATTTTGAATGTGAATGGTTTGATGAAACACACTTCTATTTTTGAGATACAGTCTGAAGCATTACCAGAGAAAAGAATTAAGTGCAACAAAGAGAATCAATTCAATGCATATAATTATGTTTGATACTAATCAGAGTCACATCACACATGATGGGGTTAGAGTTGTTCATTATTTTAGTTTGCAAATACATACTTCTTCTGCTGATGATATAGCTGTGGTTGCCATATCTGGTTTCAAAAAAGGAATCTTGAAAAAAAAAAGTTTTATTTAAACCCAGGGCCAAATCAAGGTATTTGCATAAGTACCTGCAACATTCATATTGGCTGTAGACAGTATAGGGGAGGATCATAAATTTGTAAACTTAACATAATGAC
Organism: Pharyngocirrus eroticus; assembly: GCA_033118115.1. Taxonomy (NCBI): domain Eukaryota; kingdom Metazoa; phylum Annelida; class Polychaeta; family Saccocirridae; genus Pharyngocirrus; species Pharyngocirrus eroticus. Next base: position 12,359 of record JAVSBT010209975.1, on the reverse strand, counting down.
TGTGTCATTGCCAAAACACAAGTTTCCTTATCTAGAGATGAACATTAAATTTCAACTTCTCTTCTCTTATGATGAAAAATGAATAAAAAGATAAATAATGGATGTGATCTTAATGCTTTTAACCAACATCATCTTAAAATTATTCAAAATTAAAACCAACCTCTTCTCCAGTCCCTGGCAAGAAATAATCATTGAGTCTCACTTTGATGTTACTTCCTGCACCATTACGGCAGAAAATACGGTACCAACCAATCTATGTAAAGCACAAAAAAGAAAGAGAGCCATGATTATCAATTTCATCTATTTTTTTTATTTTTTTATTTGTTCATTCATTTATTTATTGATTAAATATATCTATACAAGCTAATATAACCTAATCAATTTAATATTCATAAACAAATGGTGTGATCTGTCTCTTTCATATTGACAAAACAGTAGTTGTTGATATATGATATCACGTCAGCACTGAACTTACTTTTTCACCACTTTCTGGGTAGTAAGGAGCAGGAGTGAATACCATTCTGTTATCAGTTCTGGCAAGAAGTATTGGTGCACGAGGGACTTTGGATTTCTTTATTGTTTTATCATTTTTCAATTGTTCTAAGGTGTTTTCTACATGAAGCCTTCTTTCTTCAGTCTGTGCTCGTAAGATACACTCTTTGGCATCCTTTCAATAAAACAAATATTAAGACTTACAGTACCAGTAGGTATGATTCCATGAAAAGAAAGTTTAAAATGCATTTATATCATAATTTAATTATACAGATCAAATATGATCTTTTCCTTACAAACTGTTTTGTATATTCGCATAAACAAGCTGGACCATAATGGTTTCAGCAAACGTTATTTGAGATTCAAATACATTTTCATATACCAAATATTGATATATCACATATGAAAATAAAAAGACAAAAACAAAAATATTTCCTAAATCAATGTGCAAAACTTACATCTAGAAGTTTCTTCTGTTCCGGACTTATGACTCCTCCTGTTCCCAGAGTAAGGGCCTTGTGCATAAAGAGCATGGATTTGGAAAGATTGTTTCTCCTACATGATTCAGTCAATGACTCAAAATTTTCTACTGGATTCCTCACAACTTTACTTCGAGGCTGAAAATAAGGGAAGGCAGAAATAACAGATTCAACCCATGCAATACAATATAAGAAGTTTACCAATTCAAATCTACCAACCAAAAGTTAGATCTACAATAATTATGATTTATGTAAATGCCATAAATCGAGTGAAACAGAATCGTAGGACAATAGCTGAACTGTTATTATAGTAAGATATTTACCTGCCCTGTTGAGCTTTTTCTCCTGTTGCCTTTATTTTCAGATCCAGCTAGATAAAAGCATTAAACAGACAGTCAGTGAATTACTGAAGTAAAGGTATTTTACATTGTTTTAACAGTTCTGAATATTGATTTATCCTTACTAATTTCATTATAATTTTGTGCACATGGTGTAAATTACTGGAGAACCTGACTGTTTTGTCCCCATTGTGCAGTCTGTCTGACATTTCCATTTTTTTTATAATTTCCTCCATAAACTTGCTACACAGGCCCCCTGACAAAAAAATCGAATTCCCACTGTAGTCACTGTGTTTTTCACTTTTTCAGATGAATTAAAATGCATTACCTTTATTCAACTGGGTCAACTTTAAACAAACTCTATGGTACATAAATATGAGCTCCATATGTAAATCTTTCACCATATTCAAGACAGCTGATGGATCTTCCCCTTCACTTGGGTGGTTGGATGCAATGCCTGACAAGTCAGTATCTTCATCAGGAGAAATCGGTTGGAATAACTCCGGATAAAAATCCTGAAAAAGAAAAAGAAAAGTTTAAACAGTATCATAGTGATGGAAAATAACAGTTGCCAATAATCTTGACACATGCAACAAGTGTTTGTTAATGATACTATGTACTAGTAACCAGAGGAACATTTCCATATTTCAGGTATTTCTCATTTACATAATTATGTGAAGGTGAAGCCATCTAAAAAAATTACCCAAGTTACTATAAGACTATATCTTATTTTTTACAAGATGAAACAAGAACTGGAAAATTTAAAGAAAAAAAATGTCCACACACCTTTGCCCAGCTGACATCAGCAATAGATTTTCCATCAGTCAATGCCACAGCCTGTCTAGCTGTTGAGACGTTTTTTAATCCAAGTTCTAATATATCTCTAGCCTGAAGAAGTTGTTCTAAAGTATTTTGATTCAATAATGGATTAGAGTAGACACTTGCACGACTTGATCTAGTTTGGCTTATCTCACTACTCACATAGGACTTTTGACCTGGAATAGAAGTTTAAAAATTGTTCTCATAAGAGTCTTAGGGGATTCATTTTAAAGATTTATTTAAAATTTGACTTCCAATCATGTCCATCAGAATTATTGATCAACCAGGGATGCCCCAATCAAACTATTTGAGTGTCTTGCCATTTTACTTTGAAATCATAAAATAAAATGACGTAAACTGTACTAAGAAACAAAAAAGTTGTTTCTCCTTTATTGGACAATAATTATAAAATTGACCTAAAACCCTTTGGGACATATTTTTCAATTGAAACAAAAAGATATGTTAATGATATGTCTATTATCCAAAGCAAAATTCAAATTTGTTTTCAGCTAATTAAACCATGCTCTACATTAAACAAATATTAAAAATCTTTCATACTTATACTTGCAGACAGCAGGGTAGCTTCATCAAAATCTTTCCTATGGTCACCTCTAGCACTTTTATCAACTAATAATGAAATCAAAAGAAATAAATGGAAACTAGAAGCTGCACACCATAAAAAAATGAAACAATAAAATCCCTGAAAAGTCAATTACAAATCATTGCTACTTCATGGAAAAAATAACTCGCACTAAAAACCCTCTACCCAAAGTTAAATTCATTGCTTTTAGCCCAATTTTTTTTTAATGCAAAATAAAATGAAATTAATAGCAGAATATGTTTAATCAATGGTTGAAGAAAGGAAGAAATAAAACAAAACACAGCAATCTTGAAAAATATAATGAAAAAAGTTCATCTATACTCAATGCAGACATATATAGTATAAATTCTGCATGTAGTTACTAGATCTAGAGACACAGACATTTGAGAAATAAACTCTAATGGTATAGGCAATATCTAAATCAAAGATAAGAACTAAAATTTTCCAAACGAATTTTAAAAGTCCTTGGTATTTCCTACTCCTTTGTTTGTACCTTTTTTATCACCACCCAAGTCAAGCATTGCACTAGCTTCAAGAACTAAAGCAAGACGTAGCACCACCTCAGCTGTCAGTGCTGGATCCACACTGCAAAGTCCACACCAACCAAGGGCTTGATGGACAATGTCGAGAATATACACCCACTGGAAAAAAACAAAAAAAGTATTATTTTTTCCATGTAGAAAATGCAAAATAGAAATTCCCATTTTGAAATTGAAAAATCTTTGAAATGAAAGTACTAAAGCAACAATGTAACAACTAGGTGGAAACCTTGTAAAGCCTTTCAACTATCAAGAATGTAATTTTAAACAAGGTTTCATAGCACATGTTGAAAATACAGGGCATTTACAGGTGGTTGGAAATGACCTTGATTGGCCTTTAAATAAAATGGTTCAGAACCTCTAATAGCATTTTAAGTTTTGATTTCATTTTTCTATTGTGGCAAACAATACCTTAGAAGGATTTTCCATTTTCTGAAGATATTTTGGATTATCAGTAGCCCCAGTCTGGTATTTCTGGAACACTGCCTTACACTTATTCCACAAAGTCATGGTGGCATCAATCATCATGTCCATATCCATTTCTTGTTGCTATAACAGAAAATATTAGATATCCTAGTAAAATCTTTGTTATGATATCTTCAGTTCTAAAATAAAGAATGCTGTCATGCAATCTATATGTCTATTAAAAAAAGTCTGCAACAAGTCTGGGAACTTACTGTGTAAGGACCATTTACTACAGATAGGATGACTTCAGCTAAGTGAATCATATCATCATTCAGATTGGGAGTGCCAGACTTTGGTGGTGCTAAAAAAAAAAAAGACATTATAGATTATTATTATATTCTCTTCCAAAACATACAGTATGAAATGACTGGTTATCCATAACATAACCATGAAAATCCCTAAACAATATTAATAAAAACTATTGAACATCAAAATAAAATATGAATATAATTTTCAAACTACAAAATTTAATGATAATTGAGTAGAAATTCTAACTAATACAAAATACCTACCTGATGTACCCTTTGGTGGGGGTGGTGGCAATGAAGTACCCTCAGCCCCTTGGGGTTCACCATCATTCTGCCCTTGATCATCATCAGCAAAGAGACGCCTGTGTTTTGCTCTTGGTACAACCTTATCAAAAGTTTGCAGGATCTCAAGAGCTTTCTCATCTGGGCCATATTTGGGGTCATTTATTTCCTGTAATAACCAAATAATGTGTCAATCAATAACATTTCTGGTTATGGACATATCTTCTGTGTTCTTTAGGCCTTTATTTAAGTCAGATTTTCCTATCAACATTTGCCAACATAGTGTTGTTTACTTTTAATTTCTTGGCATTTCGTATTTTTGATACAGTCATCATAATTATTTTTATTTGGTTAATTTCAAATTTTATCTATGTCCAACAGTTTTTCAAATCAGGACATGTCAGATGAGAGATTGTTAACAAAATATGCTACCTTGGATGAAAAATTCTAAATAAAAATAATAATAAGTGAAATGAAAGGCCTTTGCACTCAGCCTCTGATTTCCTATTCTTACCTTGATTGCAGCAATGGTACTACCAATCATTTGGTCAAAGGTCTCCCACTGTTCATAGCAGTATGCCCACTTGACAATCTTCACTACAGCACTTAACGGTACCCCGTCTTCTCCAAGCACTGCCATTTCTATGAATGTTTTGTGTTTTACAACTCCAGACATTCCTGGAATCTGGATATCTGCTGACTTGCTGATCTGTAAATGCACATTTGTTCCACGATTCCCTCCTCCACCTAGTTAAAAAAAAAAAGAGTTTAAACAATTACATTGAGTCTATTGATGAAAATTCTGAATTAAGCCTCAAAGTACACAGCTTATAAAAAAAAGAGAGCTGTAATAACATCATACCAGCAATTATTTCCTGAGCAGCCATGAATATTTCTGCATAGACATCTAATATTTCCACATCACTGTCAGGGGCTGGTGGTGATGTCTGCAAGGTCCTCCTGTTAGTGTCACTAAGAGCTTCAACAAGGCACAGCATTTGAGCAGCACTGCCTTCAAACATATCGGCTAAGAGTTTCTCACTTGGAGTCCTTGGCCAAGGAAGCTACATAGAAAAGAGTCAAAGTGAAATATTTCACTTTAGTTTATCTTCATCATTTAAAACACACATAGTCTTGAAATAAAGTTCTTACCCACCATACAGGTAAACTTGTCCCAAATACATGTATACAATTATGTTTTCTTAATCATTCTTAACACTGAAAAAAACCATTTCTAATATTTCACATAATATGCATGGAAAGTAACTGATTCAATCTACACACAAGCTGAATGTTTATAGACTCTTTTGCAGGTCTTTTACTATCCAAAGTACAGCTCTGTTATATTTGACTTCATACTTGGACAAAAGGATATAAAAAGAGTTAATTTATCTTTAATTGTTCATGTAGAAGAAACCATTCAAATGAAAAGAACGAATAACTCAATTGATAAAGAGGGATAGAACATGAAACATGAAAGAGATGGAACCCAAACAAATGTTTTCAAAAGATCAAAAACTTAAGCCTAAAAATGTCCTGTGTACCTCCGATTTAGTAACCAAAAACAGATATAAAGAGTAATCTTTATTCATCAGTAATTGTAATTTCCTTGGACAATCTGGTAATTTCATATTCCTAGTCCCTGATCTATCTGTCCCAGGAGGACTGTGAGGACGGTGAGGTGGTGAAAATGATGGTGATCTTTTTCTAGATTTATCCTTCTTAGGCGAGACTAATCTCATGACAGATTTCTTGGTTAGACAATAGTGAATCATAGTCAAGGAAAGAATAAACCAAACACGATAAGAAAAATTGAAATTGCTTATCATAGACAAGAAAAATTGTCATAGTTGATATCCAGCAATATGGAATTGTCACTCCTATTTTGCTAGAATAAAACATTCTATCAAAAAAAAGACTTTGTCTCAGTTAAGGCCTTGTTCCACAATAGAGATAGAAAATAAAGCACCAACACATTGAACCCTCCATAAGTCAGTTGTTAACTTGTGGGTGCTACTTACAAATCTGAATTTATTCTGTTAAAAAAAAACATGCAAAAAGTGTAAAACAATTACGATGTAAACAAGATTTTGCCATTATCTGTGACTGTGCAAATTTTATTGCTTAAGTTGGTTGCATTATTAACATGGCAGAATTTATAGTATACTTTTGATTAACTCACCGTTGCAGCTTCTTTCAAATTGGCTCTTGTTTTGGGTCGTAAGATACCTTTTGGTTTCCTTCTCGATTCAAAAGCTGTCCTTTTGTATACCATAATAGCCATCTAAAATACAAAGCAAGAAATCAGCTCATCTTATCTCAAATCTAATCTCAAATAAATAAACTGTGGGCTAAGAATTACATCATAGTAATAAAGGGGATCATCATTTACAAGTACATGTACATGTAATAACATTTATAATTGTAGGCAACCATACCTTTATTGCTGCCTGTCTAAAAGACAGTTCAGTCTCTCTACTTTTGGGAGAACTGCTGATGTCTTCAAGTTGACTTAGCTCATTGATTTTACCCAGAGCTCTCCTGGCAAAAGCCTGTCAAGAAAAAATACAAAATTAGCATACACAACTTTTGGACAATTGAATTGAAGATAAATTATACAGCTGTCCTCATTGGACAGTTTGCAATTTGAAAAGTTTGCTGACAAGACATACAACTTAGAAATATACTTTCTATGCAAAACTCCTATAATTATAGAAACAATGAAGCTAAATAATAAACATAATTAAATCTTAAAAAGTGTTAATCTTGAAATAAGGCCAAAATTGAATACTGAAAATAAAATCTTAGTTGAAAATGTGAAAAGCCACATTTTCAAAGTTTGTGTTACTAGAATACTCACTTCTGCATGACTTGCAGCTTTACAATCATAGTAGGCCTGACATACAGCAGTATACAGAGTTGCTCTCCAAGGCAAATATCTAACTTGCAATAGTGGAACTGAAGTCTCCATACACATGGCTGCCCATAACAAGAATTCTAACACCTGGAATAAATTCATTATGTTTTTTTTAATATTTTAAATCAAACTTTCACAACATTCTACATTTATAAAGACTTTTTGTAAAATGTCAAACAATAATACATTTCAGGATCTCCACCATTGTAAGTTTGTTATTGTTTCCTTGTACTTGTATAGCATTCATTTTCAACAAACCACAAGCCGACTTGTATTATCAATGAAGTAACAATGATAAAATATGGATTACCTTAGAAGAATGTCCAAGTGACATTAAGTGCCTTGAGATGCTGTACATGTGAACAGTGCCTGAAAAATATAACAAATCAAAAATTAATTCTCTTGAAAAGATCAGATGTATTTTGATGAATTATCATATTGAGTTGAAGATACAAACTAGCTAATAATAAGTAGCTTGCAAAGATAATCCAGTGATAAAGGAAAGAAATAAAAAGAAATGATTATGATCCAATTCTTTTCAGACGTGAATCATTGTTGTAAATGTTACAAACCATTATAAACAAGCCAGCAAAGGGATTCTTTGGGAAGGATATCTTGAGTCACCAGTCTCAAAAAAGCAAGAAGTTGCAAACACTTGTCAATATCCTCTGTATTTTGAAGTTTTGGGTCTGTTTGCTTCACAGCCTGGTAGGTACAAATACACTTCCCCATCAAAGCCCTAAACTAAAATTCAAAGGAAAATAGAAGTTCACAATAAAATCAAAAAGAGGGGGGTTTCTTATCAAGTAACATGTATCTAAGTTCCTTATAATTGTACAATCATTATTCCATATATTTATTTTCAATAAAGTCTGTGTGATGTGGAATCCGGTTTAAATTATATTCATAACAGCAATTTTCTTAGTCTTTTTCAACATGACATGCATCTCAGTTTATAATATGTATAAGGTGTTTAAAACATACAGTGTATCCAGCATCTTCTGAATCAAATCCACCAGGAAAGAAAACTTTTTGAAAAACTGCCACATCAGTGATTTCTTCAACATTCAAATCTCCAAAAGTTTTCAGGTACCGTCCATAGCAATGCCACAATGCCAAATTGTAACACTGAAACAGAAGCAGTTATTTGTCAAAACATTCTTCAAAGTTTTAAATGCTTATCATATGTCTGAATTTTGAAGTAAAAAGGGAATCTCAAAATTATTGCATTTGACTATATTACCTTAATAGACACCAGGTAATCTCCCATTTCAAGAAGCTTTTGCTGATAATATATCCTTGGAAGCATCGGCTCATATTTATTCCATAAATCAAACAAAGTGTCAGCCCTGGAAGAAATAATAATGTGCATAATGCTTTTTGGTCCAATTACTTATTGGGGTTTATTGACAACTTTTGGCTTGTGAAATTAATACTAAAGCCAGTACCAGCTGATAATTTTATATTCATTAGCAAGAAAGCTACACCGAATAAGTTCATTTTGAATTTATTTGCAAATTTTCGTTTATAACTACAACATCTTCAGGCAATAATTGTCTGAAGATGTTGTAGTTAGCTAATACTAGCTACCGCATTATTTTAAACCATTGAATTAGGAAATTAAAGATAGCTAGATTCTTAATATTGTTATGGCAATATAAGTATCCACTGATGATTTTATCACAACTCCAATCCAATCACATCTGACCTGCATGTTCCTAATTATATTTATAACTTTATATTATAAGTCATCGACACTAATTATAATAACATTATAAAAAATTCTGCAATTCAAATTGATTTGCATATTGATGCTGAATTCAAAATTACTTACGGTCTCGAAAAAGCCTCATCATTTGGTCTCTTGTAGCATGCATCTGCTCTCTTTTTCATGTAAGATTTATACACTTTTATTTCTTGCTCCAACGAAATGAAAACAGGATTATTTTTCTGGTTAGCATAGTAAGAGCTGGAATGGCCCTTGTTTATTTCAGCAGCTATTCTATTCTTAATAACACAAGACATTTTGAATATAAATATTGCGTACTAAGTATATGAAGTGTCTTCGAGTGAATACAGTGCACTCCCTCAACTAAATTATCGTATTAAGAAATCATCGTAAAGAAGACACCATTTCTACTCTTGTGGTTTGCTTGACAACAGTTGCTACCGTTTTAGAAAGTAACGGGTAAACAATTTGTTTGGCTTGAATCGTCTCTATCAAGGTCACGTTTATTCAGATTTTACTTATTTTAGAATTATATAAAATAGATAAATCAGCATTCACTGGTGCATTAAAAAAAGACACTTTCAGTCTCTGTAAATGTTCAACTAAAATTAATCAGATGGCATCTGGTTGCATATTTCGCCCTTTTTACTGAGAGATAAAGCTTCTCTCACATCTCACAAGGTGTCGGCCTAGGTTGAAAATGTGGTAGATTTTTACCTTCATGACAGAAAAGGTATGTTTTACCTGTACTCAGGCTGTAGATTTGCAATAATTCTGAATCTTTTAAAGGGAAACGTGGAAGTTATTAATTGACAATGCTTATTATCACTAAAAGGAGAAAAAGTATATAAATGCAGGTAGAGTAATAAACTAAGTAAATAGGATTTACCTCCCCCTTTAAGTTAGTCTAAGATCATTATCATCAATGACAATGTAATCAAAGAGAAGGAATTTGTTAGAATAGAAATGTGTTGATCTCCTTTGAAATGCAAATCTACATTTCAAAAAACAGTCCAGATTTGATTAAAAAACAAATCTATTCCCATGTTTGCTATTCGTAAAAGGGTCCATTGATTAGGTATCAGGTATTTTTTATAATAAAAAGGCCGTAATAAAAAAGAGGCTCAACGAGTTGAATACAATAAATATCTACAGATAGACAGACCAAGGCCACACATTTGTGTTTAATTTGGTTTTGTGCCAAGAGAAGGTCTTTACAAAAAAAACCTATAGGAATGCTTTCATAAAAAATGAAATATTTTCTATTCTTTCAATCAAGAATAATATTATTGTTGACATTTTTAAACAAGGCACCTTAAAAGGTGTGAAAAAATGAAAGAAAAATGTGAATATGTCACTATAACCTTAGGCTTAGCCAAATAGACATCCATCACATTGTATGGAACATGATAAAGTCACAGATGTCTGTAGATAAAATTTCGCTACATTTATGATAAGATACTGTTGTAACTTAAAGTGTTTGAATAGTCATAGCTAAAAGGAATACATGTATTATGATAGTAAAAAAAGGTTTAGTTGATATATAGGCCCATCAGGCCGGTGTTTATCCCCAGTTTCTTAAGCATAAGTGACCAAGATTTTTCACTCCCATCTGAACAAGATGCTGGTCTTTAATAAGCTTACTTGTATATATACACAATCAACGTTTCTAGAGTGAAGAAGGTAAATTGGGACAAAGCATCTCTCCAAAGGACACAGACAGAGTAATAGGGATGGTAGGCAGAGAATCAAACTCGCGCCCTTCTGATCTCTAGAAACACTGAACCACCATGCTCCCATAAAGGAATAAAATAATCTTCCTTTTAATTGTAGGTTTGCAATCTGCTATTATCAAAATTCTTTATAAAAAATAGGTCAAAAGTACTTTAGGTAATATGATCATGTATGTAGACTGAGGTCATTAACTCATGACTATCGAATTCTACCAACAAATACTGTTTTTTGCAAAAACATCCAAAATATTTGTCACAACATTTAAAAGGGTGTTGTTGGAAGCAACTGCAAAAAAGTGATATTTTGACACTTTTTTTACAACAATAGCATGGTCCTATCATATTAAAAAAAAAGAAATGTTTAAAAAATAATACCAACTACATGTTTTATCACTACTCTTTGAGATTTAGATGGCAGTTACACCCTGAGATAAGCATGAGTGGAATTAAAAATCAAGTCCCAACACCCTGTAATTTGAAATATGTATATGCCAAGATGAATCAAAGTACCATTGTCTATTCCATTGTCCAAAGGATCATATTCGCCGATCAGCATATTCTCCAGTACAGAAACCAAAAAAGATCATGATGCTTTCTTTTCTTGTAGGAATTTTGGTTTTACTTGTGCCTGTAGAAAATACTTCCCTGCAGTTGGAAAACCAGTTTGTTGTACACTCTGACAATTCTAAGGATGAAAGAAGGTCTAATGATTTGCTGAAGAGGATCCCTGGTTATGTCCAGCATATCTTTTATCTTGTACAGTCTCAGGATGCTATCATGAATGGAGACTTGACCAATCAAGTAAGAGGATTATGCCCTTTATCAAGTGAGTTATTTATTCTAGAAGTGGTTCCATGAAAAAAAAATGTCTTTTGTCATTCTTGTAGTATTTTTACTTATTTGTTTGCAATCTGTTTAAGGCGGCAAAACAGTTAAACTCTCAACCATCTGAGTTTTTTTAAACTGAAGCTCTTCTGCTGCTTTCAATACACATCTTTGACCAGTAAAAGTATATATTTTTGGTTTCATCACTATATTGTTCACCAATGAAAGGTCATTTTCCTTTATACAATTTATTTTTAAAAAGTCAAAAAGTTGACATGTTAAAAAAACGATTTAAAAAAAAATAAAAAAAATATCTAAATGTTTCCTTTCATTATTTTTAATTAGCTACTGAAAGGTACAATAATTGACCTTAGTTTGACAATTTTGCAAAACTTTGAAGCTATAAATATGCTTTAGATTTAGAATCTTTTTGTATTTTTATATCATGAAAATTGAAGAAGTTGATTCCAATATTGTGAATTTTAGGGTTTTTTGCATTTATTTTCTGATAAAAATATAAATGGGTTTTTTTCTTTTAGAAATTGCTAAAAAATAAAGTTGTGGTTCAGAAAATGTATGAAGTGGATAGGTTTTCTCTAACACTCTAGGGCAGTATACTCATCATGTTTCGCTTTTTTTATAGAATGAAAGAAAGATAATTTCAACTGTTGGATAAAATGTTAATATCTTTTTGCTCTTATGGAAATATGAAAAAAAATAATTTAAGAAATATCTGTGCAAATTTGATATGGGGATTCCTGTCAGACCAGCTTTCCAATGTTATATCCCCATAGAGATTTTTTATATTATATATTTTATTGGTGCAGTTCGTTGATTTTCAACATGGCACGTTGAATTTTTTCTTTCCATTTCTTTCTGTTGTTGGCAGTTC
>JAVSBT010209974.1:0-29685 GCA_033118115.1 Pharyngocirrus eroticus | reverse complement strand
ATTTTTTCTTCAAGTAATTGCTCAAGAAAAAAGTTGTGGTTTTGAAAATATATCATTTGGTTAGGATTTCTCCAATATTTTAGTGCTGCAAACTATATTACGCGAAACTGTTTCATCCCCTTAATGAATAATCTTAATTTTTTTTGGAAATATTCTTAGTTTGAGGCAATCTATGGAATAGGGAATTTCGCTCCTGATGTTTTCAGTGTGTAGAAGTTTCAAACATGAGTGACCAGTGTTTATTGGCTATAATTTATACCAAAATACATGGAAATAAACTCTTATATATAGTATAAATAAATATTATGTATTAATCTACAGTGACTTTTACAGCATGTATTTAGGTAAGACTCGGTTTGAATTATCTAAAGACAGAAAGAATCAGGAATTTCAAGAAGATCCCTATTGGAATTACATGTACATTGAGGATTAACTCCTTTAAAAAAAAAAGCCTAGCTTGATATCTTGGCTTGCGACAAGATAGCTTAATCCTCATGATGTTGGTAAGGCTTTCACATGGAATGCGGCTTGATTACCAGAAACCATGTAGACGGCTCAGCAATTCCTTGATTTGTGTGATGGTAGTGCATCAAAATTGAATTGACATTGATCAGAAGTCGAGGACCAATGCTGCTAGCTGTCCCCTTGTCAATTAAGTATATCTTTATTTCTAGGAAAATCAATAGGAATTAACACAAACATATCCATGAAGATGATAGCTCATGGTTAGCAATCATCTCAATTGAATACTTTGAACTGGTTGATGACCTGTTATTATATAATCAATCTGAAGGACAGAAAAATATGATACAGTGTCAATAGTTCAAAAGTTATTGACATATGACCATAGATAGTTCCATTCCATAAAAAACAGTACTAACGCTGTAATAGTTTTTTTTAACATTCTCTGTCTAATTGGTTTTGTGAATTCTTTCGATGTATCACATGGAAGCCGAAATGTCAGCAATCTAAACTCAAACATGCATGTATTACGTGTAAGTTGTAAATCAAATATGTGGTGTATTATTGTCCTCTACAAGTATGAGTAGCATCTCTCTGTTAAGTTAGTTACTTTCACTTAAAAAATATATATACAGCTTAAGTCCCAGTGTCTCAGTCGTAGAAGCTATACTTCCTGCCACCTAGGGGTATAATGTGAAGCAAATATGTCCTATTTGTCTTGACAGCCATTGCCAGATTGCAATCTTCAATAGGATGACATTCTTTGGAATGTTTTTACATTCACATTGTCCCACCAGCCTGTGGTATATGAGTTTATGAATGTATTGAATAAATGATGAAAACTTGTAGAAATAATTTGTTGTTTGTTATATCGTTTCAGCTGTGAAAGCGCACAAAAGCTCAGACGAAATACACCGAGTAGGCAACAGCGATTCATCAGCTAAAGACAGATATGGGGGTAAGTTCAGTCGTGATTCCATGACATATCAAAAGAGTTCCTATTTCTATTAACATGGAAGATTATCAATAGCATGATTCACTTTTACATTGTTTATATGTGTTCTTATGTAATTCCGATGGTAGTTTGCTATAATCCTGCGTGGGACTTCATATGATTGAAGAGTTAATTGAGAAATTGAGATATGTTGGCACAGATTTCTTTGCTGTGTGCCAACTGTTGAATATTATGTTATTTGTTATTTGGTGAGTTGTGTAATTTGACCTGCTTATTTAATCTGTCTTGAGTATCATGAATTCTAGTAGAATCATGTCTTAAAACTATAGTGTCTACACAAACATTCAAATAGATTGCTACTTATTCTAATGTCAAGTGGCAGGAGATCAACATTATGAGAAAATGAGAACAACAACCAATGAAACTAATAGTATACAAAACTGACCCAGCAGACTGATCACATGTTATCTTGATGTTACCAGGATATCAAGGTTCAAAAAGAATTGCATCAAAACACAGCAAATACGTACAGTTTAAATACTGGATGTGGGCTCTTTTGTACATTGATTTTATTTTCTGAACTGCCTACACATCTGATAGATGTACATATCTAGATGTAAGTGCTGATTGGTTGAATGATAAAGTGGACAACTTGCTCTTTCATGGAACTAAAAGTGTCATAATTAGATAGTATACTGTACTATTCGAACAGATAACTATCATGGGAGAAAGGCAGGCCAGATTTAAAAGGACTTTATCTGGGTCATGGCCAACAAGGGGTAAGATGAAACATTTGTAATTATAGAAAATTATTTAATCATACAGGTGTGTGCATTAATTTGAGTTCAGCGGTGGTTGCTAAGCCGTGTCTTCATCCTTGTGTGATTGAGACTTCAAATGTATTCTGAGTTGAAATGATTTCTGGTATAGATATAGTGTGATTTCTAGCGTTGGGTGATTTCTTGCATATTATCCCCCTATTTTCAGTATTCTTTAATTATGTTGATCTGCTTTATCATGCTTTCATTCTAACATGTTGATTTATGCACTTGGGACGGGTTTGAAATTTTCATGAAATCCATTTGTCAATGCTAGAGCTTCTATTCCATTTGAAATGCCACAAGGGAGAAGAGAAATCAATGCATTTTCATGATCCATGGTCATGTTTTTGAGGAAAGATATAGAATGTGTTGGATTTTTTCTCTCCACTTGTGTCAAGAGATTTTACTTGGAGATTAGAGTTGATATATAACCTATGCTACTTTAGGATATGTGCTATAATCCCATATAGTTCAATGAAAACAGAGCGTGACTTAAAGCTTTAAAGTCATGCATGCCTGAAGGTACAACTGTACTTTTGTGAATACTTGGATAAACAGTAAATCAATTTTTACACTTGATCTCTAGCCTTGATACACAGCTCACAGAACACTTAACTTTTCTCATTTATCTTATATTGGCAATGGATTTTGTGTTTTGGCTTTCCTAGTTTATTTTTATTCTAGTATAAACTTGACATTGGACAAAGATTCATCCCCCCCCCATCCTTGATTTACAGTAGCCAGATTGATTATACTAGTGTTTCAAAATTGTTTAGCTGAGAATGTTAAACTGTCAACAGGTACATTTGTATAGATCTTGTCATTGTAAGTGACCGTAAGAAGATGAAGAAGAAGCTTGGAAAGCTAGAATGATGATGAACAATGTCCGTGCAAAGCTAAAGAGAGACAGAGAGAATGTCCTTGAAGGAAATCTGGTAATTGATGGTTGTCATTCCATGATTTTAAGGAACTCGTTTCCATCAGAAAAGCTTTGAAAGTTCTTTAACGAAGCTTGTGGCTGTCCATAGAAATGTATAGATGAATGAAGTTTTTTTTTAGGTCTGTTCCAATGTTTGATTATTAAGCAAGTCAAGTGGGAATTGTCATAAAGAGAGATGATTTTTGAAAATCTCTTTGTAACTGATAGCAGATTGAGGATGCAGACTGCCAATAGGCTTGAAAATGAGCGTTTTCCATTAGACGGGTGTTTTATCTTGAGTTCATACACTGTATCCCTATAATAGAGCATGGTCTCGCCGATTGGATATCAACCATTGGAGATGTGATCTGACTGTTGACTATCAAATCTTGCTGATAACTTGGACTTTTATGGTTCTCTATGGTCTCATTCAAGTATGTGAAGATATTTTTGAATTTACCATCCACAACCTGAAATTGCATTAAGCATCAAAAGCTGCTGTATTTTTTTTTTATTTCAATGTTCAAGATAAGTTTAGAAAAAAAAAATTGAGGGTAGAATAATTGTTCTTTTATCTTTTAACAATAATACTGAAATCAAGATATTCTTTAGAATAATTGCGGCTGTATGGCATTTGGAAGAGAACTGTGAAAGCATGAAAATAAATTATCAAAATGACTCCTATTTTTCCATACAGATTTGATTTTCACGAAGGAAAAGGTTATGGCCAAAGTAATGAAGCTGTAGGAAACGTGAGACATTAAAATCAGTTTGATCCATACATTTCAAAGAATGTGATAGAGCCTTTGAAAATGGCAAATACAGAAGTGATTGATATGATAGAAATGTAGCCATTTCACAAGGTCTGGTGTCTTTGAAGCTTTGGCATGAAAAGGAACTATTCAATGGAAAAGGCAAAGAAAGACGCACTTAAAATGACTTTGCTTTCAATAAGCTTATAGTTTTATTCAAGATGATGTGTTTAAAAACATTTGTGTGTGTGTGTGTGTTTTTTGAAGTGGTTTGATTGTTTCTGGTTTTGAAAAGCATTGTTGTGCCAATCAGGTTTTCAAGAAGTATTGTTTTATAACTTCTAGTGACAAAAATGGATCTTGGATTAAGACTTTAAAATATGTATTTGCTATTTCATTTTTAATGATCAATAATTTTATTCAAGTATGTTTGGAAATTTGTACTAGTACTGTTTTACCATAACCTTGTATACAATTTATGTACAAAAAATGGACAGTAAGCCTCTCCTTGCTGTATAATATTTCTTAATATGACTGAGATAAGGCAATAAATTCCATAAAATGTACTAAGTATTAAATCAATAAGTGCAGCATTGAATAGCACAGTGACAGAAAGAGACAATAAATGTAGGCTAATTACATTAAGCTGTGTATGATGGCATAACTGTCCATCAAATTCCCTGTGGGTACAGATGTTCTTCTAGGCTTTCCTTGCATCTTGCAGTCAGTGAGAAACATTTTCAATTGATTGATCGATAGAATAAACCCTTTTGGCTTGCCTAGGAAAAACATTGTTCTAGATTTCTATGTTCACTTTGCTGCCTTCAACTTAGCAGAAGGTGCTAAGATTTGGCAGAGAAAAGAACACTTTACCACCACAGGGAAATAGTAGAAAATATCCGTCACATGTGAAGGTGTGTAGGGACAGAAATAAACATGAAATCAGGAACTCTCTTCCTTGTTTACAGGTAAGTTTCTACCTAAGAAATCAACATTGTAGAGAAAGTTTGAGGATAAGTGAACAGTAAATATACATCACAGGTTGTGCTAGGGTATGTGTTGTGTGTGTTGTTTCCATGCCTTTTGTTATTATGATATGCTTTATATGAGAAACCATTTAGAGAAGAAGGAATTGATATTTGTGTAGTGTTTTTTTCGTGCCATGTGTAAACTCTTCGCAGCTTAGCTTAGTTTTGGCAGATGCATAGGGAAACACAATTAGTTATGTTATTGTTGATAAACCTATAGCTGTGGAACACTGAAACAAATACATGTTTTAATTTGTATATAAAGAAATATTTGCTCTGGGCATATAGTTGAGGATACTTTGTTAGAAGTATATGGGTTGCCAAAATGGTGGTATAACAGTCCACACACATCTTTATGTTGAAGTGTATAGGTTTTAGCATTGATTTATTGTTGACTAGAGAGGTTATACTGGATTTTTATTTGTTGGGAGAAATTCACAGACTAACTGTAATAATCCTTAAGACTTCTTCTTTTACATGCGGCCTGTATGCCATTACAGCGCTGTTATTAGCTGTATACTCACTGTAAAGTGTAAGTCTATGGAAATACCTTCACTCTTTACCTGTTCTTTCTGATGTTACATGATACTTTTTTGGAGAAGATTTATCAAGTAAGTACACACGTTCCAGGAAGATGTTACTGATTGCTAATTCTGCAGGATGGATTTTAACTGTGTGGAAGTATGCTTGAAGGTTGCATCCAGAGAATTCTCCAAAGGATTACTAAGTCTTAGAAAGTGCCTAATCCCCAAGAAGCAAGATCGGTAGATATTGTTGAATTCAGAAACAGGAGCAGTGTACATTTTTATCCCTTGTAACCCTGTCAGAAAGAAGAAAGTTTGGATTGTTTTCTTCCTTTAAGTGTCATGACCTTGCCCTCAATAAGTATGCAGATTCAACGGTAAATATTCTTCCCATATTATCTTGCTGTTAAAGTTTGATGAAGTTTTGTTTTCTACAACAATCAAAATCAATAGTATTTGTTATTTTGTTTCTAGCATACAGACAGCATAGCTGGGTATTGTTTTATATTACATTTAGGCAGGAAAGTAGTACATTGTAGCAGCACGCTTGACAGAAATAAGAGAAAATTAGGAATTGTCCTATCACAAGTGTAAATAAAAGCTTACAAATCAAATTGCATCAAATTGTCTGCTAGAGTGCCTGTGTATTTACATGGTACAATTTGTTTTGGATCTGGCATCATGCTTTGTGTATAGTATAATTTACATGGATATGTGCATACACTGTGAATACAACCATAATGATGAGCCAAGGAATAAAACCAGGTCAGCAGAATTGAGTTGTTTGTTGGGATTATTTGAATTAAACTTGTTTTGAGTAAAAGAAATGATCATATTAAACTCATCACAAATCGGTGAATGTAAAGCGATAGTATCCACTGTTTAAGAGGCTGTCCTTGTTTTGCGTTACTATGCATTTCTATTAGTTATATTATCAAATGATATGTGTTGTTTATTTATTAGGGGTTGCTGGTTGGTTAAACATAGGTATATTGTCATTTGATGCCATGGAAGTCAACTCGTGTCTACATTTTATAGAAGATAACTAAAAAGTATTAGTATGTATGTACGTTTATAAAGCAAAAATTCAAGGTCTTATTGCAGCCTTGTCACGTTTGCTGGTATGGCAACAAGGTTTGTGCATATAGCCTTTAGTCATATCAAAAGACTTCAAAGAACATACATGAATAGTAGGATTCAAGGCTATAATTGCTAATCATGGCTAGATCTAATAGACTTCATGATGAGTGAGAAAATCAAAACGTGGGATAGGATTTATATTTCAATAGATCATTACATTCAGTTTAATTTTCTTCTTTTTGACACATTAAAATTCCATTATTTCTCTTTTGCATTGATTAATTTGGTGTAGAACATGTGCCACATAAATATTTTCTATTCTAAGAATCAAAATATCATTTTTGTACCAAGGTCTGAATGTAGGGCAATATGGAAATAATATTATATGCAATAGACTGCTCCCCCTCTTTTCTCTTATGCCATAGGTCTTTGGACTCAGTATTGCAAATGTAGAGTCATTTTATTCTGAACATCCTTTTGGGGATTTTCCTTTATTACTTTTCTTATTAGCCAATTCATGCTACAATGCTTTCTCTTTGAATATCAAAATACTGAGTTGACAAAATAAGCATAGAAAACGTTAATGAAAAAAATCAATCTTATGGTTCCTTTGATGGGGAATGCAGTTAATTAGGTATAGAAAAATTGGCAATTTTTAGCAGAAATTGACTTTCCTTACTTTTTATGCAAATCAACAAGGAAATGAAGTTAGGGCCTTTTTTTTCATCAAGATTTGCTAAATGAGTTGTCAAAATAACAGCTACAGGTCAGATGCACGGCTGTTCCTAACATTCTTGATGTATTGGGAAAGAAGTAAGCCAATTGAAAGAAAAAAAAATCGCATCTGTAGAATATGTTTATTTTCTAGAAGAATTTATAGAGATAAATGTTCCATAACAACAAAAAAAGGATCTGTAGAATATGTTTATTTTCTGGAGGAATTTATGGAGATTAATGCTCCCTCCCTAACACAAACTGCAACTCTTCCTTGTGAGAAATTAAAGGTGGCAGCACTTTCTATGTCTGAATTAAAATTGCCGGAAACCTTTTTGAAACCAAATTGATAGTTTTTTAAAGTCAAACATGATGCCATGACATGATGTGTAGTATCTCCGTAAAGA
This sequence comes from Pharyngocirrus eroticus, assembly GCA_033118115.1. Classification (NCBI taxonomy): domain Eukaryota; kingdom Metazoa; phylum Annelida; class Polychaeta; family Saccocirridae; genus Pharyngocirrus; species Pharyngocirrus eroticus. Next base: position 22,023 of record JAVSBT010209974.1, on the reverse strand, counting down.
TAATCAAAAAAAATATATGAATTTTGTAAAAAGGTGATTGCTAGAACATGAGAAAGGACATCAGTAATTTTGGTTCTTGTTATCATGCAAGGTTAATTTGGGTAGTCCTGTCCAATGAGAGATTGTATTACAAAGACATCTTTATTTGGAGTTAAAAGAGGGGTAATTTAGAATGGATTTGTTGCATGCTTTTGATATAGGGGAGATGGCTTGAACAAGGCACTAAATTTGAGACACTGACCTTTTTTCAATTTTCCATAAAAAAAGTACCTATTTCCTAAGAAACCAATTTCTATCTACCAAAGTTTCATTAAATTGCAACATATTTCATGTTGCTTCTTTGTTTTGTTCTTTCTTTTGAAAATACATTCTAAAATTTATTCCCTTTTCTTTTCATCAATAGTGTTATCATGGAACATTTAAGAAATGCTACAAATGATATATATATACACAAGAAATAATGAATTGTCAACTTACTGGGCTAATGTACAAAACCAATTACTTAGATATTTTATAATCTGGCCTTGTTTGTCTAAAAAGTGGAAAGGGCTTGAATGCCTGATTGATTTAGTTGTGAAATATTTTGGATGAAAAATGAAGGCATGGCTGTATAGTTGTGTACTGCAAAGTCTATCCTGGGTGATTCATTTTCACATCCATTCAACAATCTGGAGAATATTGACCAGCACATTCCCTCCATGCGACATCTTGGGTATGGTCAAATAACTCGCTAAATTCAATTGAAGGCCCCGAAGGAATGCTTGAGAGTTTGTGTTGCAAATCTGCATGTATTATACCCTAACAAGGAAAAAGACATTTAATCTAATCACTGGCATGTCTTGGAATGGTCTTATTCTATTTATCCTCCACACATGCATTTACATCAAACCTAATATTTCTGTAGGTTGAATTAGGGAATCAATGTTTTGAGACAATCCTGGACCAGCAAATATCTTGAAGTGGAACTTGGACATTCTAACTCTCTGCATTTTTTTCTTTTTCATCCAATACTTCTTTATTCGCTTGATTTGGTAAAAACCATTTGTTTGCATGATGCTTTACAGTGAATTGCTGGTTCAGAAAGCAGCCAAAGAGTGCTATTTCTACATGGCAATAAGCTAGAAATCTCCTATTACTTTAATCCATCTTTGAGGTTGTATGCAAGTATTGTCTAGTGCAAGCCCTCTGTTATCGCATGGAAACTATGGCAGAGTTTTGATATTCTTTTCCATGAAAATTGATGATTTTCTAGTACAATAGAGATTTAATCCAACTTGATGGTATGGTGACAAAGGTTTATCTGATATTTATGGTTTCTTCAGCTGCCATTTCTAAGGATGGAAATTTAATTGAGAGTAATGAGTTTTATTGAGAATGGTAGACAGTCATGACGCAATTATGTTGCTCCAGTATGATTATGCCAATCATGTGTTATGCCTCTACATTATGACAAGTATACATTTTACAAAGGTATGATTTTATACATTCAGATAGTTGTGTGGTCATTTTTTATTGATGGCATCTTTTGTGAACTTTAAAAAGAGTATTATGTTTAACTTTAAATGTGCTTCTCCGTCCAACCCAAGGCAAGGGTTCTGTTGACATGGCATGGATGACCTGGACATGTATTCTTTTAGAGTTGTTTTTAATCATGTGTTTCATTTTCCTGATAGGTCAAGGTTCCAAAGATGTATGCATCCACAATGAAGTGACAGACTCATTTGGGAGTGATGCCATAATCTCTCATCATGACAGTTTCAAATTTATAAAACCAGCTACTGTCTGGCTGATTAAGGTCAAGATCGCAAAACCCCACGCAATGACCTAATTTAAGAATGTAAATGTCAGTAACAGATAATGCAAATGGAGTGAAGTCAAAGTAAAAGTCTGTTGATTGAATATTGAAGTAGTGCTTAGCTACAATGTGTCGTATATCTTTATTCACCAAGCAAAAAAACCATAAGTATGTAAAATGGGACAAGAATCGGGTCTTTTTTTTATCAGGTTCAAGCATGATGGAGGTCTCATGATATTTTACCATCATTTGATATCATCCTTTTAGATTTAGCTTAGCTTATCTATCTATGTGATCAGGTTTTGGAATGAAATTGGATATAAATCAAAACTGAATGGCACTATTCTTTCCTTCAACATATGAAGTATATTTCTTACTGTTCTTCCTATTTTGGTCCATTCTTGTCATTTTTGCCACTAATCTCAGAAAATACGCTTGCCCCTTCCATTCTCTTTGGTATAGAATCAATAGACATCTCAGTTGCCCCTCCATAATTTAACTGAAAGCCGTATAATGTTCAGTGACAAAGCTGAATTGATAGGCTGCGAGATGTAATCAACTGTCAGGCTAACTTTTTATGAGACAAGTTGAAAATTAAAAAAGTGTGAAAGAGTTCATGAGTATATTAGAGACTGAGAATATCAATTCATATGAGATGCCAGTAATCAAAAATGTGTAAGATATTATTGTAATGATGAATATTGATTTGTTCCCAAAAATTATTAAGTCAAATGGAGTACTGGCTGAAAGATTATGGTCATAGCAAGGGATTTGAACTTGATTGAGTGAAAATGGAATTTAGCAAAAATGGTGTAGAGGCTAGAGCACTCGTTTAATGAGATTTAAATCCTGAAATGCATTGGAATTTCTAATTCAATTTTTGTCTAAAAGGGTGCTTTATTAAATGCTTTGTTTTGGTAGCATATAAAGGACACTCAATCATTATGGAAATGAATTGTGGTCCAAGTGGGTGTTTGTGTGTTTGATTGAATATCATAAGTTTTGGTTGACTGAGGAATGTTATCTAGACCCTTCCAGGCGTCAAATGGGACTGATGTTTATCCTAGGATATCCACAGTTAGAATCTCAATGGGATTTCATTGTAGCTAATAGCTAGTGCAATTGGTCTAGGCCTTATGTTCTTTTCTTTTTTATTGGGTATATGGTTTTCTGGGAATTGCCCAGTGTAAAAAATGATATAGATTGTTTCCTTTCAAGTAGACCCCATGACCACAGCAGGCTTTAAACCAAACAGATTGACAGAAACAGTCTGGGATTATTGTGAATCAGATTTTAGTGACTACCCCACTGTGTGGGTGTCAGTGCATTCTTTTGATTTGATGCAGGCTTGATATTAATAGAAAGAGGCGTGTCCTCATTTCCTGGAAGAAAACTAAGGCTATAGAAATTGTGCATGTATAAATAGTAAATGATTTGCTTTAACTTTGGTCCTTTATTCCCACACAGACATCCTAATTGCTCTTATCTGGAGAAAATTGTTTCTTTTCCTTCATAAATATTCATGAGAAAAACTTTAAAGATAAATTATTTTCATTCTTGTCAATTAAAATAACAATATTTACAATTAATATTCCATTTTTATTTTGCACCAGATGGAGTTGCAAACTGCAATTTGAAAACTCAAGCATATCTATACTCTTGTTGACGATATAATTTTTTTGGTTCGTACTTTGGTTAGACACAATGAAATAACTCTTTCTGTGTCTACATTGTGTCCTTACACTTACAAAAGAAAGTTCACTTTTTATTTTCCATACCCCTCCTTCATAATGTATAAAGGTCAAAGAAAGTTCTGTTTTTCATGGCCTTATCTTGTTTTTTTGTGTGGAAAAAGCAAAAGTGTTATTGAGATCATCTGAAAGTGTAATAGCCCTATGAATGGGAACTATTAACTAGAAACGTGATAAAATTGTTCTCAGGGGGGAATCTAATGAGACTAGTTGCTGATGGAATATATGTTTAAAATGTGTAGAGATTGAAATATCCCCCAGGGATAGACTATTGGCCAAAATTAAAGGGAAATTGAGAATATTGGAAACAAGAAGAAAGATATCCTGAAAATTAAATCCATTTAATCCATTTGTGCATCTTGTAATGGATTGACTCACCAAACCAGCTGTTCACATCTTCCTGTTTGTCTCCTATCATTATGAATTATTAATAGAATTTTCTAGGAATCTTATTATTCACTGACCTGAAGAGTCAATGTTGTGGTCATAACACATTCATGATGCATTACAGTTGTTGTCACAAGTCTGCTAATTCTATTATACGTCCATTGACTTAATCAAGCATTTTGTCTTAATAGGCTATGACATCAATTCTTCTATTTTCCACTTTTAACCTTGTAAACATCAAGCCAGACCATAGCACTTAAGCAACTCTAAGTCGACCAATTGACACATACGCCTACAAGTAGTAAATGTGAATTGAAGATGGAATTTAATGCCTCGTTTTCCACCTGACATAAACTGTTACATCATTTTGGCTATGAAAATACCCAAGTATTTTATAATATGATTATAACCTTATTTGTACTAAGTGTAATGGGTGTCTGAGAGATTAGACAGTTATCTGAGGTGAAGTTTGACAAGTTGTATAATATATACAATAACTTGTGGTAATAGTAGCAGGACAAACTTCCACCCAATCCTACATTCAAAGTTTTAAAGAGCATGTAGCTGCTAAAGTTGCAAGCAGATTATAGTTACTAAAGTAAAATGTTGTCGTCTGACAGTGGCTTTTTCTTAAACTATGAAGCATATTTAACACATCATCTGTGCTGCAGGATTGGCTTTTTTAAGAATATGAATGTATCACAATTCACAGAGTTGATGTCCTTTATATTGAAGTAATTGTTGCCATGAAAGACATCCTGCAGCAAAAATCAATGGTTGAAAGAGTAGAAGACTTCTTTCTGTGAATGGCAGCACTTGACTCCTGATGATTTTAATGGAGAAGGCCATCTTCAAGATTGAACTTTATGAAAGATTTTCTTAATTTAATGTCTTGGCAGCATTTGAAACCACCAGATTGTTTCATTTTCATTTAGTTGATTTGTTTAAAGATTTCTTCATGTCAATGTCTTGCCAGCATTGGATATTTGCAAATTGATGAATTTTTTTTCCTTTTGATACTGAAGTAAGATTTTATCTCTTTCTAAAGGTTACTTCATTAAATATCCTAGGTGACAGCTGAATTTTTGAAGAGTACATTCTAAAATGGGGAGATTTTCCAAATTATTGCCAAGGTGACAGCTGATTTTTTATATTGCTATAGGATATGTTAAGGTCTTTGCCAATTTTTTTTGTTTTAAACATATCTGGATTTGTTGCTTTATTCTAAGAAAAGGCATTTGAGTGTCAACTTGACATAGCTTGTTACTTGATATGCAAAGCTAAGAAGTACCATTCCAAAGCACATGTGTATTGCTTCCTGTGGCAATCACCTTGCTAGTACAGCTTTGGCAACATCTTTTCAGGAAGACTTGCGAGAAAAAGAATAACTTCCAATATAAAGATTATGCTACTCTTCTCCATCTGATTCCAATTTGTGTGTTGATATTTCATATCATTAGGAAGCAACTGGAAACTTTTTTATATGAGAACATGTGGCTTGGGACAATGGCATTGGAATGAGTCATATAGTAAAGGCAATGCCTAGTCTGTGTCTTAATGGCTTCTTGAGAATCAACCTAGCAAGGTCTGCTTAATTATTTATACACTGCTTGGGAAAAGTGGTGGATTTCAAACCATTGGAGATGTACATGTAAAGGTCATGACTTGTTTTCAAGCTAGGTGAAAAAGGAACAAGGTCATAGGGTGGAAAGGAATAAGACTTTGATGTCCATACCTGCTACTCCTAATATGCTGACTGAAAATCGTACTTAATGATACATTGTACAAAAGTGAGCATTTGCTTGACTGCATTAGAAGAATGACAGAAAGTCATGCTTGAAATAAGCTGAAATAGTCACTCAAGCTCTCCAAAATGCAACTTATTGGCCATAGTCCATTTGCATGCATTGCAGGTCGTCCATTTCAAATATGTAGGAAGGTCCAAAAGTACTTCTACATTACAACGAGCTAGAAATAGAATTAAGTCAATAGGCTGCCAATGGTCATTTAAAGTATTGTAAACAATATTGTAATAGTAGTTCACTTTGAGGGGTTTTCCATTTGACTTATGAAACGACCAGTGTTGTGTGCTTTGAATATCTGAGAATTCTGTGCTATCTGCAAGCTGTATTTTATTGGATTTATTGACATGATGCAAAGAACTGCTGCTTCATTTTTGCCTCACAGTGTAGTTAAGAGCAGACAATGAGTCATCACCTCACATCACATATGCTTCCTGAAGAATGCAGCAATAACCCGTGTCAGTAATATGCAATTGTCCACTTTGCAGCCCACAACAAAACTATACAGCGGAAAACTGGACGAAGACAGCAAAGGTTACTTACTCAAAGCATACTGTGATACAGAAAGAAAGAAGCTTGCATGAAGAAATCAAATACTGTTTTGTTTGTCACTTAAACTTAAAGCTAGACCACTTATCAATATTGAATCTGTGATATTGTCAATCTCTCCTCCTGCCAAATGTATTAAGTCTATGGATTGCAGGAATCATATTTATCCATTACCAAGGATTCTATGAGCTTTTCGTCAGATGGGAAAAAAAAGGATTTGACTGCAAGAGTTTTAATGAGTTCTTGTGACCTGTTTACTACAAAAGGCTTTTTGCTGAGGAAGCTGCTAATGTACCCACATTTGGGCATTCTCTGTGAAATATTAAAAGGCCCCAAGGCTTGCTGATTCACACCCCTAGGACTCAAAGGGATTTTTAATGGAGTGTTTTGCTAGATTTTGAACACTTGATTGTATGAGTTAAGTGTACTAGGAACTGAAACAGCAAACCATCATCTTCTTTCGCAGACCACTACTACCAGGAAGTGACAGTATTGAACAGGATCTCATTTCATTCAACTTTTCATTCAAAGTTGGGTTTTTGTTTCGTTGAGATCCTGAAAGACAACAGTGAAGGAATTTTTTCAATGGTAGCAAAACTACAGTGTAAAATTTGATTTTAGACCAAGGCTTGCAATTGAGCAGCTGTGTCTGTTGATTTTTAACGCAGAAGTCAATAGTGGTATTGACCAAGGTTTATAGGTGTTTTTCCTAGGCAGGAAATTCAAGTTTGATTCTGCAAACACCATGAAACAAGTCTGAAAATAGATTCCTATAAGGTAGCTTGCGAAGTGCAAATTGTGGTTGAACTTAAGTCATGCTCGACATCATGAAAATGAAAAATAACGAAAGAGATTACAACCACTATGAAACAAAGAGTCGTCCAGCTCTTCGTGTGAAATCTTGGACCTCAGGACATAGCAGTAATGGTATGTGATATAAAGGTTTGCCTTGGGAGCAAATGACTTACATTGTTATATTCATATAATTTTTGTTTAGAAAAAGCTGTTGTCCACTGACGTAATAAGTGGCCTTAGCATATCTCTAGTCTCTTATGTTAGGATACTCTCAATGTATTTTTGATATAGCTGAATAGGTATGCAACATATGTAAGGTGTTTTAGCCAACATCTGTGCACTGAATAAAATGGTCATTTGAAATTGGTCATTTATCCAGGTTGAAAATATTGGGCTCACATGATAAGGTATATATTCTAATGACTATGCACTGGATGGGTTCATAGATGATTCATTGTTTGTATACTGACCTTTTAATGAAAGAAGGTGGTAAGAATTCTACTTTTATTGTTTTGCCTGTATTCAGATTTCAAATTTATGCATTGTCGATGTCAAAAGTATTGATTATGGTACAAGAAAAATACATGTATATTGTTTGCAAATATGTAGGCTATTCACAGGAAAACAATTAAATGCATTATGAAGCTTCTAATTGAAACGGGCCATACAGTCTCATCACCTGATTTATTTCTTTATTCATATGATACTAGCATTACACAGACATGCAATAAATAGACTGAATAGTATTTCAATGCAAGGCCAAAATGGAACTCCTTGAGTAGTACTGGTCCCAACTTAATATGTTTTGCATTTGATTCAATGACATCATTGTGTCTGACCACTTTCTAGTTTATGCAATAGAGCATCTCACAATAGAACCTCAAAATCTCCATTAATCATTCATAGGTATGGCAAAATATAACGATAGAGAAAGCTTTTTTGTATGTAATGGTACTATGGGAGCTCAAAATAAATGCAGAGTACTCTCTATTTTTCATTGAAAGCAGACAACATATTTCTGTTTTGTACAGTTTTGTATTTCAGCTTGTGCACATTTCTTGAGTTGTTTTAAACCTGTTTTTCATTTTTTTTTCTATTTCAGGGTTGAGTAGTAATCTTACAGTGGGAAATGCAAAGCTGAAACATGTAGGAAGCAGTCCCTATTTGAGCAGTAGTGCCACAGAAGGGGCAGCAGAGTTTAAAGTCCAGGGCCATTCACGTTCTTCATCTCCCATATTTGGTATTGAACACCAACATAGGATGTAAGTTGATATACTTTTTTTTATGCACTAAACTCCTAATCATTGAACCAGATGGTCGCTTAACATAAACACATGCCTTTTTGGAAGGCTTAAATTAGATATATGCTGTAGAGCCTACAGGTGTTTTTTATTTATAAGATGTAAATCCATTATCCACCCCCCTGTGGGTGTAGAAGATGTTCCAACGCCCCTAAGGTAGGAAAAAGTAGACAATGTAAATGTTACTGAAAATACATGAGCTTTTGTTTATTCCATCCTAATCATATTTTGGAATATTATCTGATAATGATAATTACAAAACAGATATTCCCAGTCATATTATTTGAATTAAATGGTTTTGCTTGATTAGATTAATTGCTGTATTGTCCAAGGTTTCTGCATATTTTCAGAGTTTTTATTATCCAATGAGCTATAATAAGAATCTTCTAATCTAGTATTGCATAGATATTATATAGATATCACCAATGCCTGGCTGTAGAAAACACCAATTACCATATCGCCATACAAAAAATGGTGATATTTTTTAGTGCTTATATGTATGAGCGTCACTTATTGAATGAAAAAAAAATCATCCATCAGATATCTGTTGTCTTGTGAAGATTTCTTAGACACCAGATGACAACAGTTGGAATACAATCATCAAATTCATCAACAATTCAACATCACAAGGAAATGGAAAAAAAAGGAATACAAAAGTTGACAATTAATTTCTATGATCTTATAGTTAATGTCTCATGCTATGACAAAAGTCTTAGTCTTCTCAATGCTCCCACAGACCTTGGCATTATCAAGGAAAGGGAAAAACAAAAAAACAAGAAGAAAATGGCTGACTACGACAATAAAAGACATCCAGGCTTTTGACATGTCGGTACCTTGCCAGGCCTTGGCTGTCACTGACAAGACATTTCTTGTCATGGGAGTAACACCATCACTGTTGTTATGAATAAAGGCAGTTCATCTGCCTTCATAGAGGCTCTGATGAAGTGATCCTTTCACCATCTGAAGTGTACAAAAGAGCATAGTTTAACAATAAAATCTTTATTATCGCAATAGGATATGTTTGGGAAAATGATCAAATTACAGATTAAAAATCCTTGTCAATGTTTTCAGCTGTAAACTGTTAGCTTAATGACAATTAAATAGTTTTGTGATCCATCCTTATCAAAAAGCATATTTTTTTATGACATTGAAATGGAGCATGTGTTGTGAATGTTACATGTCATATTTGTCCAATATGATTATGAGTGATTGAAAATGGAAATATACAAATTTTGCATTTTCTAAAATATTAAATTTCATATTAGCCATGTTTTTATTGATAACAGCATGACCTGATTTTTCATGTCAAATCAATTGATCCTGTGGATGACCAGGATCTGTGGATTGGTCTCTGTGACAAATATTTGCTTGACATATTGTCGCATTTGTTCTAAAGGCCACTTTAATTGTTTGTCAGATGTATTGTTGATTATTGTGTCAAGTTTTGGTTCATACATGTGTGTGATTTGATTAGGAGAACTTGTTTTCCATTATTAAATTGCAGAAATTGAATGAAAGCCCCAGACTCAATAATCATTGATGGCTGCATCCATTGTTGTATGATTTCACCTTTTCTTGGCAATGGCATATGTATGATCATATTCTAAATATGCATATTCTTTGTTTTCACTCAAGTGACAAATTAAGAAAGGCTGATGTCATCACAAGGAATTTTACAAAGCAATAAGAAAATACAATTTAACTTCAAAGTAGTCTGAAAATAGTTATTTCATTCTTTCTAGATGACAAAATTCATTTTGACAGATCATTCAAAGGCATGCTTTTAGATTAGTCTCCTGTTTATTACATGGTGGAAAGATTATATTGAATGTTGCCCATTTATTAAAATGGATTCATTTATTTCTTTTCTATTGTAATATTATGCATGGATATGCAAACGTAATTGCTCTGTCTAGATTTATCAACAACAGCATTGAATAATGTCTTGTTATCATAACTGCTGTGACCTTGACCTCTTGGGAGTGATGAGTCAAATTGGATTGGAAAACATTTGTAAATGAATGCAAAAGCAAAAATTTGACCAATTTTCTACCATTGGCTACATATCATATGTTTCAGAGGTACTCTTCTCTTAATATTAATGTTTTACTTATACAGTATTTGGAAATGTTCTTTGTTATCATCATAATCACCTAGAAGTGAAATATTCCTCTGCCAAAAAGGGCAGCATTGTTTTATTTATATCTACTGAATAAGAATGGAAATTACTGAAATTGTAGAGTTTTTTTTAATAATTATTGTTTGCACATTGATGTGAAGTCTGTTTTAGGATTCCTGTTAATGGTTGGTATGGGATATTGAAAAAGCCAATCAAGATTAGTGGTCACAAAGATTTTGTTGAGATTGGTTTTTTAACAGTTCATCTGTGTTTGGTCTATGACAACACTTTTTTGATGCTGTTTTCCTTTCTAAAGCTTATGTACAGATCAGATAGCTACTCTCCAAACCCAATTCTATGAATTTTGCATGTGATAGATGAGTTCATTTGAGGTGACCATTACATTAGAAATGGTTTTAATGGTTTATTGATCAATGGTGGCAAGTGTTCCCTGGCCTTGCTGGAATTATTTCTGGAAAAACAATTATCTCTTGATAGCCAAGAAAGGAAATGTTAGCCTTGCCATGAGAATTGAACATTCTTCATTGCAAATTAGCAATGAATGAAACATTATCCTGAAATATCTGTTGACCTACATTTAGTAACAGAACTCAAAACATGCAAAAGTATCAGATTGATATTATCTACAATCAGATTTCAAAAGATAATTAGATTTTTATCAGTCAACAGGACAAAAAAAACTGTCATTTGAAGGCAATTTTCTTTTAAGAAAAGAAAATAATTTAACAAGCTACAGTCTCTACATGTTATGGCAATCAGTTATTCTTGCTAGCAAGAAACAATGCCTGTACCTTTCATACGCAACATCCTACTGACAATATCTGACTGGATTGATTCTTGTTCTTTCACAAGATGGCAGTACCAATTTTTATTATATATCAGTGATGTTTTTCATAGTTCTAATAAATGCATGTTATCAACAGTTATCTGAATTACATTTTCCCTTCTATAGTGAATATATCATGATATTGTAGCCCCCCACGGATAGTCAGAAGAAAGAAAAGAGAACTGCAAAGATCAAATCAGTTGCTTTATATTTTTTTCATATGCACATAATTTGATAACCTTGAGTGATATCAGCATGTCTTTTCTTTTGCTGAAATCAATTTTCCTTCACAGAAACAAAAAGTCCCCCTTTGTGTACATGTGTAGTGTTGAACTGTTGATGTGTAGCCAGATTAAGGTTAGGCAGAGGTACATGTGCCAGGTCAGGATGTATCCTCAGAGTATTTACTAAAGCAGACCATTGGATTGAAATACTTTGTAGGAGTTTTTTTGTGTAATAATAATCTCATTCATACTCTGTACTAATTTGGATATATAACTTAGAAAGGACATCTTCTGCTATGCTTTTGAAAGAGTAAGTGTATGTTATTTATTAGTTCATTTCTGTAGAATTTATAAAGATAGTACTAATCAGGCTATAGCAGGTAAACTATTTTACTGATGATGAATGGAAATATGAGTCTTTGATGCTAATTTAATTAGCAGCCAGAAGAAATGTCAGTAAAGCAAGTTTTTTTTATTCTTGATTCTGTGAATGTTTCTGACTCAGATATAAAGAAAACATGAGTGATTATGTTATCAGTTTTAAGTGCTGATACAAGTGATTCTCGCTAAGAAATGTAATTTCGTCATGTTTTTTTATTGTTAAATTCTATTAAGTTGGTAAATGTCATGGCACTTGGAAGACACATTAATATTCATAATGTTTTTATTTGTCTCTTCAATACCTTGTATAAGTCAAGAACGGTGATTGTTTTTATAACACCGTAAGTGGAATTAATCATAAAATGACAAATACATATGACTGGAAAAGTTATATTATGTATTGGAATGTCTTGTCTTGATATCACCGAGACCATGGAATGTTACTCAAATCTTTAAGCATTACTGTCTGTGTCTACATGTAATAAAGCTTCTTTTTCTTTAGAATAGTAGAGCTCGTTTTTACTTTACAAGACACCTTGGAGACCATTTAAAGAAATAGGCTCAAGAAAAAATAATTATGGGTGTTGTCAACTCAGGTGAAAAGATAGTCTTTTATTCATTTCTCATTCACGAAAAGGCTTTCTGCTGACTGGGATAACATTCAGTGGTCATCAAAACTGATATTTTCTGTGTTGACAAGTGGATATGCTTATGTGATCCTGCTTTTGTCAGTTCCTGTATTCAAAGTAATTCATTCATGATTCTGGCTCAATTCCAGTGCAACTTTTAATAGAAATAAAATTGATTTCTCTTCATGAACGAATCAATTAATCTAGAAATCTCCCCTCCCCCCAATTTTTCTTGACTATGTTATGAATTGTTCAGTAACCAAGGACCTCTAGAGTTTAATATTGGTTATACTATTGGCCTTGTTAGGAGAATGAAAACTCTTGTTGCCATTTAAACAGATAGTACTGTCATGCTCCATTCAAGAATAACCCTAAAATTGAATAGAAAAAATGTTTAAGCTTTTTGGATTATATGTGTCCTTGTTTCTCATTGATCTGGATAGAATAGGACTTTTGGTCCAAATATGAAATCATGGCCACAAGAGCTAACTGCTTCATTGGTTCAAATGAATTGAAAATACAGAAGAAGTTAGTCTTTATATGTTGATATGGGCTTTAGTAATATATTCTTGGTAGACAGTGCTGTGGCTTCAAAAAATGTTATATTCTGTTACAAAGTGTAGGCTGCTTGAAAAGAGTAAGTGGATTATTTGTTTTTACTAAAAAATGATTATCTTTAATATTGTAAATATGAAGCCTTAGAGGCTAAGTACTAGACACTAATAAATAGAATTAGGATAAGTCAATGACTTACTTTCTGATCTCCTTTTATCTCTGTGTTAATGGTGTAAAAAAGCATGAAAAAAGAACATAAGTCAAAAATTGATTATTTCCCAAAGGCAATTGGTTTTATGAAAGCTTAGCAACTGTAGATCGTATATGCCAATGGTCTTTTTGATACAGCTATTGATCGCTTCGGTATATTTTTTCTATGATTATACATATTTCTAATGTTTACATGACCCCATTTGGTGGCTTAGCTATGAACCAAGACCCAAACCATGTACAAAGAACCAAACCACGAACAATTTCTCTTAGTTATTCACAATCAATTCAATTATTAGTACTCAAGGATGACTTCATTGAGGACTCTAAGCACTGATTAACTTTCTTTTGGCTTTGACCTTTAGTCCAGAGCCATATCTTTCAAGTTTGTCAAGTTATCTTACCAGATGTTTTATACAATTTTTTTTGGGGGGGGGGCCTTTATTTTTGTTCGACCTTTTTTTTGTTCAACCTCTGTACAATGAATTCCATTGATCATTAATGTTTACATCTTTACAGGTGAATAATTTTGAGTCAGCTAACCAACATGTCTTCTTGGGTTAAATCTTTTATCTAGTTTGTAAATTTGTACTCCATATGATTCACATTTTTCCGAAATAACAAGAGGCTTAGTAATGGCAAGCAATGCAGATCATGATGTGTACGTTTTCAAATATGACAAGATGTAGAGGAAATAAAGCGGAATGGATTCCAGCAACAGGTTGATAGAATTGATCTCTCACAAGTACTTAATAATGCATTGTAATATCATGCTAATGGTTCTATGTAGGTTAAAATCTAATATTCTAAAGTTAAAAGTTCTCTTTAATGTATTTTTTGCTAAGAGTATCTTCTTAAATGTATATATGCACCTATTGCTATTAGCTTAGTTTTCTTCCTGCAAACGGTATCATGCTTTTACACAAGGAAGTTATGTGTCATGTTTCAAAATACATCAATGTTTTGATATTTTTCGCTGAATACCCAAGTATTGGCCAGCGTTAAGTATTGATACAAATGTTTTTAAAGTGGTATGGCTTAGTTCATGTTATGACTAATCGAAACATTTTGTGATTTGTAAAGCTGCCCTCACGTGTTCTGAGCTTTTTAAATTTTACTTATTTGTTCTTTTTTGAATGGTATACTCAGGATGTTTTCTATGCTAATCTAGACTTTCATTCCTTTTCATATTCTTACAAGCAATTTGTCATCTAGTTAGTAGGATAAGCCTTCTGGACAAATATAAGGTGACACACTTGGCATCCAAATTAAAACTCAACATAAAATCGAAGGTTTATTGAAAAGATAAAGTAGAGTTTAGTTATATGCGAGTCATAATTACATGCATCTCAAGTTGTTCTACATGAATGTTTGTCTACACCATTCATTGCTGGATAGCTAACACAATTTATGGCCTTACTTTTTTTTCTTGATGGCTGCATGGTAAAGTCTAGTTTACCTTTTGGTCATGCCACAGGTACAATGGGATTTGAATTGATCATGTATTGAAGAGATTGGGGAATTCCAATATTTATAGCGTTTTGCCGAGGTGACCAGCTTATGGTATGAGAATATACAATGTTCAGTAGGCATTTGGATATTTCTTACCAATATTTGCATTGTAATCCATTTGGGAATATTCAATTAGAAGCATTTGATATAATTTCTGTCTATACACCTCAACTGATGTTGTGACGATTCGTGGGACAATATATATGTGATTAGAGGCTGTATAATTTGCAGATGAGCCTTTCTCAGCTATAATGAAACCATGACAATTAGCCTCTGCTTCATTATCCATTACAAGTTACAGGATTCTCTGTTAATTTGCACGGAGACCACAGAAGTTGTATGGATTACTCAGTAAGCTTTTTCCATGTTGTTGCATTTGCATGACGTTACTTTATCAAAGCTTAGCCAAAGAAAAAACATTCACGGAAATATTGCCCATGGAAAAGGGCCTACCTTGTGATTGCTTATGGTCTTAGTGTAGAAGATTATGGCAAGAGACCAACCACTCATGTCATTGATATAGAAGAAAAGGTTTTAATGAAAACCAACGTTGAATCTGGAAATGATAGGTTTTTAATGAAAACATGTAAGACTGCATGACAATCTATCTCAGGTGAACAGAAAGGACTTTGCCTTCAAGATACAGTCTGCTAAAATCTGTCTCTTATAGAATCAGTCTTGACATTTTTTTGTGCTTCAAGTTATCACATCAACTTCAAAGGATGTTGGAATGGAAAGCTAAAAGCTCTCATTTCTGACAGGGAGTTTTCTATGTAAGCAACGTCTTGTTGTGCTAGAATTATGATCAGTTGTCATACCGATTTCAACAGCCATAATGACCAAGAAAGGTAGTTGATGTTTATAGGAATTTACATCCAAGGTGATTGGTTATGGCATTGCATTTCTTGGCATTCACAGGAAGGGACAGTAAGATATCACTTTGTACATTCACTAAAAGGAAAGGACAATCTCAATAAGACAGCTGAAACATTGAAAAGAATTGGTGATGTCAAACAGATGATATAGAAACTTACACAAAAAGACAGCTTAGAATTTATTATTAATTACTTGCTGAGCGAAGGTATCCAAAGTGAAACATAGCATTTCTAAATCTTTCATAGAATATTTCTTACAAAATGTGATTGCTGTTTTCTCACAAGCGAATGTTATGCAATGATATTGGCATCTAATGGAACACAATAAACTAGTATTTATACTCTATGTCTAGGATTACAAAGATGGAAGACTCCAAACCAACTCCAACTATTATATCGCCAGTGACAAAGGTGGCACTCCATCGTCGTCATTCAGAACAACTGGGACTGATACCAGTGGAAAAAATCAGGAGAAATTCTCTTATGATCAACAAATTATCTCTGGGTGGGGAGAGGTAATGAAACTGAAATTATTAGCTTTAACTATAACAGCCGTAACAGTTCTTTTGCTTCTATTTTTCTTTTCTTTCATCCTTAACAGGTAGAACTGATCTCTTGACTTAACATAACAGCTTCACATGCATAAGAGTAAAACTCTTGATTTAATTGCTTCTGTGGTTTGAAAAAAAGCTTGTGGCAAAGGTATTGGAGATAGTCACACATGTGTTTTGTTGATGCTCATGTTGGTTTTTTGTTCATTGTTATCTTTTAAAATTCTGTTTCATGTTTTACATGTTGTGATTACTTGCCATGCATTTAAGTCTATACTGTTTGCAGGCAACACCCAAAAGACTGTGATGTCTGTACTTTTTTTGTAATTTTTTTTTTTGATTAATTATTGAATAGAACCCTCAAGAATGGAACTTTTCCAAATAACAAAGTGCCATACAGAAAGGCGTCATTAATTTCTTAAATTATTAACTACTAGTATTGAAATGGTAAAAGACTGTATACCTTCACTTATTTGTGTTTACAGCATTAGCAGCAAAGAGAACTACAGTTTTCATTTTTTGGCTATCAACTAATGGCAACATATAATGAAATCAAGATCTATTATCCTGTGAGTCAACATTTCAAAATGTGATCTGTTTATCAAGTTGCTAGGAAAGAATTATATATATGTTTTATTTCACAAGCATAATGTAAACATAAATCTGGGTATTTATAATTCAAAAGTAGGCGTTCCTTTATACTTATGCTAACATTTGGTTTATTAATGTTTGTATAACTTCAGGAAATTCATATTGTTTGGAAGTATAAAAGAAAAAATATAATTGGTAATTTTATGCTTTCAGCACAGCTGAATTTCTGACACATCAGCTTTATGATTATGTTGAATAATAAGTTGAAAGAACACCTGTAAACTGACAATGTGGGTTGATCTCAGACTCATTAAAAGAAATCATATATTTGATACTGTATTGATGACATATTCATTTTTTAGAGGCTAGGTTATGAAATTGAAAACTTTCAAAGAATTGGATTATGGTTATTTGATATCTGTTAATATTTCATTTGGACTTGATTAAACTTATACCCTTTTTGTAATAAACTAAATCAAAAATAGAGTTTAATATCCGTATTTTTTCTTTAGGAAATGTCAATTTCCTCATTTCAGGTGATGATTTTGTTGGGGAGGGGGGGATGTATTTATGGTGTTAACGTCCTCCATCAATTTGAAGAAACAGTTATTCTGTTTAATGCATACACATTCTGAAATAGGGTGGCAGGTTACATTATTTCAAATATACAAGAATTGCATTTTGAAGTACTCTTATATCATTGCATCATTATATTTAATCTCCTTTATAGAAGAAGATTGGAAACATTTAAAAGCACAAGGCAATCATTTTTAGTACATTTACGGTAACTTTTCTCTTTTATTTTTATAGCCTTTGCTTCAAAGAAATGTATATATGATGTAAGAATATGATTGAGAATTGCCAGATCTATCCCTATTTTATTTTAATGAAGCAGTGATATAGTGTTGCACAAGACTTTGATCAATGGTAATCAACTTTCAATGAGCTGTCATAGCCAAGGTTGATGAAGTTAATCACATCCACGACTGGTATAAAAGGGAAAGAATACCAGCATTTATTGTATTGTCCATTGCTTGGATATGGACAGTAGGCTTGTTCTATGTCGATGTAGAGGTACTAGTGTGCTTGTCTGTTGATCATTAGTGTCCAATTAATCTACATTTTTAGTGCCCCACAAGAAATTTGAGACACTTTATTCAAACCTTAGAAAAATTCTCATGGCCTTGCTATTATCTGACCTAGATTGGTAATATATATGACTCTTTTAGTGATACAGTCATCTTAGTCCATTGTAGTTATGAATGATAAACATTTGTTTGAGAGTTTTACTATGAATGATAATATGAAAATACGGCCATCTTGACTTATTGCCCATCCCAATGTGCTACAATTACTTCATCTGTCTGGAAGTGCTACTTAGACTTCTTCATTTGCTTCCAGTCTGGGAATAGGATTGAGTTGATTGCCTTGTGATTAAACAATTACAACTGGAAGGAAACTTTGTATAATCTTGTTCTGCTGTGCCAATAAAGACAGGAGCAAAAGGTGACATGGTGGTGATGACATTCATGCATCAACTTTTCATTTGATTTTTCTTATTTTACATTTTGTTGAATTATAGTGTTATTCTAAAAGAACTTGACCTAAATTCAGAGAAATGTTCCTGTCTGGATTTCCTATGGCCATTATTGTTATTTCTTCCTTGTAGATATATGTAGGTCAACTTATGTCAGGTATGGGGTGTAACAGTTCATCTGTTATCAAATGAAATAGTCTGCCCATTTATAGATAACCACATTATTGAATGGTCTCAACATTTTGGAATGAAATTGAGAACATTTATTAGTCATTTTGAAGGCATTCTGAGGTCAAAGTTTGAAAGCAGATCTAATATTTATCAATCTTAGTCTGTTTGTTGAATGAATATCAATCATCAATGTATATAATGATTTGGGTTATTATTGATAAGTGAAAACGAACTTAACATAGACTGGATTGTGAGGATGATCAGATAGAAATACCTGGGCCTAGTTTTGGAATTTCCAACTGAAATAAAACAGCAATGTCCCTTTACTTTTCACATGTTCAGTAAAAACTAGTGTGAGAAAATGTTATCGCATTAGGACCATACTGGCCTACTTGATAGCATGTAAAAGCCAATGTTGAAATGTAAGATAACGACTGACATTCTCAAATACTTGGCAAATGATAGTCTACATAGAACAATAGTTTACACATAGGACTTTGAGATAGTGAAAGGAAGTTTTTATTGCTTGGCTGTATTTGGCTATTGTTCAAATGGTGTGGATATATCATGCAAGTTCCATGCTTTAAGTGAAAAATAGCACTTCTACATGGATCGAAAACAGTGGTTTATGAGATATCAAATATTGACACTCTTCTATGATAATTTGGTTTAACACGGAGATAGCTCTTGAAGGAAATAGATGAAGCTTATAGTATATTCAACATCCATCTGTCATTTATTTTGAAATTCTGTTGTGGTTTTGTTACTGTGGTATGTCATATGATTGAATTTCTTGCCATAGATGTCCATGGAAAGGTCACGGTGACTACTTATTTATAAGGGGGAAGCCTCATGGGTTGACATTTATTCATAGGGTAGATAAAGCTGTTTGTATCTATCCTTTCATTCGTTTTGTAGAAGCAACTATTTCGTAGAACCTACAATTTCGTGGAACCTCTTAGTAGTGTTACAACATACACAGAAAAGGTGATGTGTCACCTTCCTTTCCTTGTATGGCAAAAGTATATTTTTTTTTCCACATGGCATGTTAAGACATATTTTTGACTTTGAAGAATATTTTGTTTGGTGATCAAAAGTATTATCATGCATTACTATCATTATTGTTAATGTCATCCTCATTGTTTATATTTAATCCCATGATAGGCAATGACATTGCAGATTTCTTCTCTGTTTTTTTTGTTAAGGGGGGGCTGGGGTGTTTGGCCAATTATATTAACCTGATGATTTAATTGATGGCTTCTACCTGTAAGCTGTCAACTTTGGGCTTACTTCATCTAGATTATAAGTTAATTTATAAGGTCCATAACTCATAAATTGTAATCTGCGTTTGTGAAACAATCTTATCACTCACATTAGTCTTTGTTAAAGTGAAGTGGGTTTTGTTTTCTTTGGATTCATAAGCAAAAAAATTGTCAAGCTCAAGAAAATTAAATGATATACAAGCTGGGTTAGATGCATCAATTAGATATAGGTTGTCAACTGGGTTCCTAGCTTTCAGTCTATGCATAGTCTTAAATGTATGTTTTGTGATACTGATAAGCAATACACAGAGTTCACAGCTTAATAATTTGTCCTGAATTTAGAATGTGACAGATGGATAACACAGTATTTAGAAGTAGTCCTTTTACTATTCTAGGAATTTAAAGCTATAAATAATGGCAGCAGACAATCTAAGTAGAAGGTGAGTGCCATCAATATTGACAGTAAAATGTAACTACATTCTGCTCTTTAGTACCAAAAAAATGAAAACCGTAATCTTTATTTATACATGTATTATGTTGAAAGAGTTGTTCTGCAACTTCATAAAATTATATCAATTTATATCAATTTTTAACATGAGTATGATTTTATCAACATCATTTCTAGTTTTAATTTTTTATCAGACTGGAAAATAAGAAATTGTATATTAGTCATTGGGGCACGCATTTAGTTGATTTGAGACCCCAGTCCTTACCAAATAATCTCTTAGTCAACAGGGCAGTCTCTTGAGGACTTAGATATAAAATTCTTGATTCACTGGAGATTCAGTTCCTAGAGAGGATCAAAATTACCATCTTCATGCAATGTAGAACAAAATTGTTAAACAGAGCGATATCGTGACAAACATTATTTTAGAACCCCAGCTTCTGGGTTATATCACAGAATACAAGAAAGACAAAAAAAAACCAATTCCTATGAAAGGTAATAGCCTGATATTGTTTCAAAGCATGACATATACAGAAATAATTTCTCCATATCAAGTTAAGACTATTGATCTTGCTGAGGGTTTGATGCAGTCCTTTTTAGTGACTATCAAAGTCTACCAATGATACTTGTACAAGTAAACTAATCAACTACCAAAAAAACTTGTAGGAATTACCATGTTGGAAGCAAAGCCTCTGGTCAAATAGCATTATTGTCCTCTTAAATTAGAACTTAAACCTGGGAATGCAAAACAAAAAAGGCTTTGCAGATTCTAGGAATTCAGTAATTTGTCTCTTCAGTGTAGGATAGAGTTTTGAAAAGAGAGTAAATATGTGGGTATCAGCACGTTTTGACTGTCATTGTTCATCAAAGAGACTTTAAATGGGATGAGGTGCAGGGGAGGGGGGGGGGGGCTGTCTAAATAGCTGAAAATACCTAATTGGCCTTTCATAGAATGAACACTTATCTGAATATTTTTTCAATGCAAATTTTCATAGATAAAATCCACATCTTCAGGCAAAACTGGCCTTTCATACTTTCGCAGAATTTATTCTTTCTGTCTATTCAAATGTATTGTTATTCTTATTGTCTTTAAGGGGTATGATGTCAGAGATATGAATTTACAACAGCCTTATATGGTCATTCTAGCAGAAACTATTTGAAATGTCAAAATATTTATAAAACTTTTTTTTTCCATGTTTTTTTTTACGTCTGTTTTGTTTGTGTCTTAGAGCTGTATAGGCAATAACATGGTGGTATTATTGTTACAAATGATCTGATATTAGCTTGCTTTATTTTGCTGTAACAAAAAAAGCTATTCATAAAAACTTTCAATAAAGACTAGCTGAATACTAGGCAAGGGCTAAAGGCTGGCCTAATCAGGTTGACTGTGGTATGGGCGACATTGACAGATGAGATTTTAAGACGATACATTATTCATCTGACTTTTCAATCTCATTAAAAGTATCTTCATATTGACCAAGAACTAAAGTACCAAATATTTACTGTTACTTATGATAAGAGATTGTATATATTTTTATGAAACATTTTTGAAGAAGACATAATGCAGGTATTCAATAGCCGATACAAAATGCATAATTCAGTACTTTGTATATTACATGAAACAAGATGATTTGTCAAAACAATTGAATTAAGACTATTAGTCTGACAGCTGAGCCCGAAAATTGTGACTTTGATGTGCAAATCCGATGAGGACGCAGGCTCACCCAGTGCAAA
>JAVSBT010209863.1:0-13369 GCA_033118115.1 Pharyngocirrus eroticus | reverse complement strand
GAGGGCCCTTTGAAAATCAGCAAATGTAAGCTGAAAGGTCCACCCTCTTAAAATAAGGCTATTATTATTATTATTAAACTATTTTCCAACTTGACAAAATTCAGGATATATGCCACAATTTTTTTTAAAGTTGACATAAAATGTTTGCCAATACAAGCTTTTTCATTTTTTTTGTCTATTTGCAAGATGATGAGCAGTATGAAGAACTGGATTACCCTGTTGTAACAGGTACAATTGACATGTCCCTTTCCATCAAATACAATGTTTGAATCAGGAAACATCTGGTTTGAACACTTATGTAAAAAAAGGGATATGTGTGTTGATAGTAATATCCATCAAATAGTAAAAGTAACAAGATAAAGGCTATAGAAACAACATATTGACCACACCATTTATACTAATTGGCATTGCCATGTGACTTACATGAAACTATTTGTTAACTTAACCAACTTCAGAAAATATGCCACAATAAAGTTTTTCAACTAGACATAAAATGTTTGCCGATACAATATCTATCACATTCGTCTTTTTTTTTTACACAAGATGAGAAGCAGTATCACGAAGTGGATGAATCGGGTTAAATTGAAACACCCCATTCCACATGCCACATGCCCCATGTCCCATGCCTGATGTCCCATGCCACATGCCACATGCTACATGTCCCATGCCACATGCCCCATGTCATATGCCACATGTCACATACCACATGCCACATGCCACATGCCACATGCCCCAAGTCCCATGCCACATGCCACATGTCATATGCCACATGCCCCATATCCCATGCCACATGCCCCATGTCCCATGCCACATGTCCCTTGCCACATGCCACATGTCATAATTGTGTCACATGCCCCATATCCCATGCCACATGCCCCATGTCCCATGCCACATGCTACATGTCCCATGCCACATGCTACATGTCCCATGTCCCATGCCACATGCCACATATCCCATGCCACATGCCCCATGTCCCATGCCACATGCTACATGTCCCATGCCACATACTACATGTCCCATGTCCCATGCCACATGCCACATATCCCATGCCACATGCCACATGTCCTATGTCACATGCCCCATGCCCAATATACAATACCCTGTGTCCATTTTATCAAATACAATTTTGCCAAATAATCTGTCTACCTCAACACCACCTACTAATGTTTGTTTGACTAAGAATAATGTCTTATAGAACATTTTTTTTTAACAAACTTGCACCCACAGTGCAATGAAGGGCAGGCTTTTTTTAAACCTAAAACTTTAAACAGCACCATGCAGTTTAGTTTAGAATTGTATTAAGATAATAAACGATTCTACAGTTTGAATTTTTGAATTCTTTTGCAATATGTATGAACTATAGCCAATATCATTATTCATTTTGTAGAACCATTTACAGACATAATACAGAAAGAATCATCACCAGACGAAGAAGGTATTACTTTTATATAACATTTATATGAAAAATAAAAACAATGAAATGAAAGAAATTTACAAAGTTAATTTGTAGGAAGTAAAGCCCGGTAAAATGTAGATGCAGCTTATTATTGAGAAAACAATTATATAGTTAAAGTTTGATATAAAGAAAAAAAAACATTCTTTAAAATCAAAAAAACAAACATGATAATGATTAACACAATGTCTACGCAACTGCAAATGTTCTTGTACTTTTGGCAATAGGTTAATTTCTTATTCAAGTTTTAAAATTCTCAACGGAGATTAACATTGAATGTTTTTCACCTTTCAAGTTGCCATTACAAGAAACTCATTGAACAGCTCATTAATTACTTGTGCTTTACAAAATGTCATTGGTCAATTTAAAGACATTATCTTAAAGACAAAGCCATGCTTTGGGTGGTTATCTGTGAAAAATATTTAAGGATTTTCCATTAGATCATACCATATCAATATCACTGATGTTTCTTGCATAAATCTACAAACCAAAAACACATTTTTTTCTACTGCCTCCTTTGGGATTCCAACCATATTTGATAACTAATTACAGAAGATATTTCAGTTGAAGTTGCCTTACTCCTCTCGTCTGTTATATTGGTCCTATACCTTTTACAGACCTAATGTTAATCCTAAACCCCCTTATAAGTTATAATCAGAATTACCATATAGTTGTTGTAGTAGGGGGTCAAGAGGGAGTTTTAAAAGTACCAATAAATATAATTGGTTCTTCTCATCTTATGGAATTTATTTTGATATAGAATCTGGAAATATACACAATAAAACCTATTTCACATGCAAATTTATGAATATCAAAATTGATATGTATTATTGAAAGGATCTTAATTATCATCTGATTGATGTGCTATATAACATCTTAAGACTTAAGAATTCCATTGCAGTTAGCCACTAACAGTAAGATTCTCAAAGTAATCAAAATATCTAATTTATTGGACATTTTAAGCCATATTATACATTCTTAGCCACTTTAAAAAAACACTTTTAACTCTACTTATGACCATAAATATGTGTTCTAAAGGCCTCTCCTTCTATATTAACTTGGCAAGAGCCTTTTTCATATTAACATGGCTTGTAAAAAGTGTCTAACTATTGAAAAAAGAAGACACATAAAACAAATGTACCAAAACAATTTGAAGAAGTGTATTTCTTTTTACTAAAATCAAATAAGACAGCCAAAGCTACTTGTGTGTCTTGCCCCCATAAAGAGTGGAATATATTTCATGACATGTTGGCAAAGTATTATAGTCTTCGATTCTGCAATATTCATTATTTGGAAATAAGGCCCCTTGATGTGCCGAAATCTGTCATTCCTCCCACTGAATTGAACCTTATTTGCATACTTCAAACTAAAGCATTTGCAAGCAAGTTTTACCATGTTAAACTCCCATAGGGACTTTTTAAATCATTGTTTTCCTATTTTTTATCAAACCAAAGCTGGATCAAAAATACAGAGTAGCTAAAGACTGGGCTTGACCTATGTCTGATAAAGTTTATTTACAAAGATTTGTATTTTAGCTACTTTTACTGGTCCAAAACCTTAGCTATATAATTGTTTTCTCAATAAGTCATGTTAACTAAATACTTTTTATAACTTGTGAGAGTTTCAAAAGAAGTGGATTGTTAAGAAATAACATGTGATAGGGGATGCTGTAATCAACTTGCATAATGAGACATATGTTTCATTTTTTCAGATTATCTTGAACCAATATCAAAAAATGGGCAGACTTATTTAGAGGTTACAGAATGATAAAGGCAAATATATAGGAATGAATTTCAGCATTTTCCTTTAGATTGAAAGGAACTGACAATCAATAAAAAAACATTGAAGTGAAAAGTCACAAATGTGAGCTAAAAATCCATACACTTGTTTTCATATTCATTGGCTATAGAGTGGACTATATTCTAACCAGAATTGATGAAAATGCATAGAAACTGCATAATAACCCTTACTCTAGCCCTAACCCTAACCCTAACCCTTACCCTAGCCTTATAGCTCTAGCCATAGCCCTAGCCCTAGCCCTAACCCTTACCCTAACCCTAACCCAAGCCCTAGCCCTATAGCCCTAGCCCTAGCCCTAACCCTAACCCTAACCCTAACCCTAATCCAAGCCCTAACCCTATAGCCCTAGCCCTATAGCCCTAGCCCTAGCCCTAGCCCTAACCCTAACTCTAAACGTTTACCCTAATCCTTACCCTAATACTAACCTTAATATTGTTTTGAACAGTTTATAATATAGGAGAAAATGCTATGTCTAAGACTTCATTTTAAGATTTTATAATGTTATTTTGGTGCGACAACAATCTATACATTAAATCAAGTCAAGTGAATTTATTAATATGTTTATTTTAGGTCAGAAATCGTTGATGCATATTATTTTAAAGCTTTATAGTTTGATAGCTAGTACATTAATAAATACAGCAACATTTAGATATGAAATTACGAATTAAAGCTACGAATATGATCTATAATTATTAAAATTGTTCTTGTTTTATTATATCTAAACGTATTAAGATGTTGTTTGGTTTTGGTAAAATTTAGTGAATAAGCCGATACACGACGTACATAAATATGGTAATTAGTTGAATTGTCTTACCGTCTATCTAATGAGCTAAAATCGATTTTTCCAATGCAACAGCTAATTTCGGCTAACCATATCGAGCGTCACTACTTCCTGCTTTTTCTTAAGCTTACAAACCGACCGACTTAACATTGAATATCAACTTGTCATATAAAAAAATAATCATAATTTCCTTCATAATTTTTAATTCCAAGTGCTAGCTTTTTAAGATTTTGCCCCAAAAAGACATGAAAATTAGTAAAAGTGGCGTTTTCAACCAATGAAGGTTAAGGACCAATTTTGCGTTTTTTTGTACGCTTGCACATGAAGGTCATAGGCTGGCCTAAGAGATGCAATTCATTTTGGCAATGCTTTTGTTTGGAAACAGATATTGACCTTATTCACGATCTTTTGCGAGACGCTTCAAAACGAGGTGGTCTTATTTACTTTTAGACCGGAGATGATATTGGATATGTAATGCTATCTCACTTATATTTCATGTGCAACAAACGTCTCTTTCCTGGTCAAAGCGACGATTTTCGTTCAAAAAAAACGGCGAGTCTCCCCATGTTAGGCCGTAATCTTTAAAATTTGCCACTAAAGTACAAATTCTTTGAAATGAAAAAATACAACTATGGTCAATACTTGAAGTCGCGTGCCTACACAGAACCGAGAGGTGTACAATTCTTACGTATTCAAACGGAATAAAAGTTAACCTTCACGTGGCGGTTGTTAGAGAAATTCACTGGAGGTTTTGGGGTGGTAAGTCTCACGAGCTTTATACTGAACTCGTTTTGAAACCAAGCTGGCGATATCGTGAATAAGGTCAAAATATTTGAGGTGGATAGATTCTCTAGGGTTGTAAACCCACTTATGCCATCCTCTTTCCCTGCATTAATGTTCCAAAATTTAATAAGGGCATTAGCCACTTCTGATGGAGTAGAATTTCTTTTATTTGGTAAATATTGTTTTGAGGAATCAATTGTATTGGATTGGATTGATTTACCATTAAATTTCAGTATCACATATATTGCTCCCATCGTTTATAGATAGGATATACCTTGAGTAACAGTTTCATATTCATTCAAAACTTCCTGTAGGTAATTTATATTATTGATTTATTAGTTGTAGCCATATTATATCAAATTGGTGGCCATATTACAGCGAATATCAGTATGAAAAGTATTTTCCTAATGGTAATAGATCTTTATTTATAATTATAACAGGAAATAAAAATCTTGATATGAGCATTCTTGTCAACATTTCACGATGAAATAATCAAAATATTAAGCTGAATCAGATGATTGTTTTTATTCTAAATCATATTTGATATTTGAGACAATTTGAACTAATCCTTACATTTTGACGACAGAAAAAGATGAATTCCCTAGAATTCTAGTTAACTAATAAATAAGAATGTTGACCATTTATAGGTTGTAATATTACCTGGCTGGGCTATGATTTTTCTTATTAGTCCCTATTTCAAATATTTTAGGGTAACACATACATGTGTATATACAAATCACTCCTGTCAAATAATTTATGACAACACACTTTTGCAAATCGCCCCTAGGTGTAATATTTTTAGTTCCGAAACTGTCTAGGGTTATTTTCCAATTGATGATCTTGTATGTAAGGGTGTATGAATGTATGTATAATTTATTCGTAAAAAAGGGTTACAATTTTACAATTGAATGATAGAAGAAAAATGTTTAAGCAATTTCGACAAGTTCCATACCATATATGGACATCCAAATAATGCAGCAATATGAAACAGGAACATTTACATTGTAATTTATAGCTAAATACACGTAGCACTGCACGTTAATTTCCTTGTTATCAAATCATGTTTCCGTATGTATTGCTGGAAATACATTCGAATCATTCATGAAGACCAGAAAGACAATGGGTTTTGAAATGATTTAAGGTGACTACTTATGACGGATAATGTCTAGTGCTCACCATTACTGGGAGTTCATGAGAAAAGAGCTAAATACAATCATGACGTACTGAAACACCATTGGTTATCATTTAGTTATAAACGTAAATGACGTATGTAGGCCAGGAATAAGATACACTGGTAGGGTATATATTGGTCAGATTGACTTTACCAAGTAAGTCTGTGTTGACTAGGCACAAGAATACAACTTGATACGAACCAGCTAAAATCAAACGAATCTATAAGATCTGAAACGAATCAACAAGATTCCATTTAAGTCTTCAAGTCTTTTGATCTGAAAGGTGGGTAGAATTCGCTTTGCTTTTTTTTTTCAAATTCTACAAAATGCAAACATTGCTTGTTTTTAATTTAATAGTAGATATTTCCATTTTAGATAACTAGATTATTTTCAGATTTGTAGTAGATTTATTCATTGTGCAAAATTATTCTTTTCACAGAGTTTTAATTCATAGATTATACTTATATAAAAGTGCTCAAATTGTTAAGAACCGGTTTCGTTTCTTTCTTGCCTCGCCTGTACAGTTTCAATGCTTTTAAGTTGGAAAATGCAGTTTCTAAGCTATTGACGAAACCTTGTCTTTTGAACTTTAAAATGTCAATTCTGGGTTTTAAATTTACAGACAATGGAAGGTTTTAATTTGATGCTGTTGTGTGTGGTTCTATTTGGATGCAGTCTGAATCAGAGACAATGTGAAGTCCAAGCTCAACCCACATTTAAACACTATTACTACACTAACGAATGCCAAAGTGACTGTATGACAAACGTTATGGAACGGATGACAGTACTGGAAAGAGAAGTGGTTCGACAACAAGATTTAGTCATAGAGGTGGAAAGCAAACTTCAAATAAGAGAAGAAAAGGTGAAGGAATTAGAAAACAGACTGACACAACAAGAATCAAACGAAAATTCATGTAAAGGTAAGCTCAAGACATTCGATTAGATATGAAATGCATATTCACCAGAAATCATCCTATATTTCTAATACAATGACATTTCTGTTGAAACATTTTCAGTCTAATTGTGATTTGAATTTATAGGCATCAAAGCAATTATGACTATCTCTATTCTCGGATTTTTTGCAAATTGTTGTAGATTAAAGTAACGATATATCTTCAGGAAAAAAATCTACTTCTACTGTATTATATATAAATGCAGACTAGAAGGTGTTTAATCCGATTTTATTTTTATTTTATTTTACACAAAGGCTCTTTATTCCGTTAATTACAATTAAATATTGTCAAAGTAATCATTTTACAAAAGAACAGGAACAAAAATGGACTGAACGCCCAGTCAAACAACAATTTACTTATTGTATACAAAATGCATAAAAAGGTTAATGCTAGTCAGCATTATTAAGGTTATTTCTTTTTCCAATAAAACTGCAAAAGTTTAATCTTTAATTGTGAAGTAAATTTGTAATTAATAATATTGTTATATTTCTTTTCCCCATATAGATGCCTGTGCTTTAGCCCCATGTCTGAACAGTGGAACTTGCATCCTGGATAATACAGTATACAAATGTGTCTGTGACAATGGTTTTGGTGGAAAGAATTGTGAACTAGAAATAACTGGTAGGTGCATGTAATTTATTTCCTAATTGTTAAATGTCTATTTTCAAAGCACTGCATGTTTTGTGGTTAAAGTCCCTGACTGCTGTGCCTTGTCAACACATTCTGAATGTTTTTCACATTATGATTGATAATTCAACAAAAGCCTGTGAAAGGTTTTGACATACTTATGAATGATCAGTTGTTTGCTGAGAAAACATTACCGTTTTCAAAATTCACAATTTATTAGCAGGATTGTAGATTAGTTGAGCTCTTTTCAATTTATCACCATTAGAATTTGTTTTTAATATGAATGATGAAATTGATTATGTTCCATGCAGAATTTCCGAGCAGTCAGGATGGGGTTTTTTTTTAATGTAAAGAATTGTCTTCATTGATTACCGAGATAATCCATCACATTGAATTGATTCCAGATACAAGTGGTAAAGAGTTTTTCATTAGCTTTATGAGGAATGGTTATACAGAGCATGGTGCTGGTGATAATATGAATGAGATTGTCATCAGTGCTTCCAAGGACACAGTGGTGACAGTGCAATGTAAAGATCCATTGTACTCTAAGACAATCCAAATGAAATCTAACACAACAACACGCATACATGATCTCCCATCAGCAGTAAGACAGCAGACATCCAACATGACTCAAGAAAAGGGGGTGCATGTTAAAGCAAGTGAAAGGGTATCAGTTCAAGGAATATTAGGTTATAGGCACCTTATCATTGATGGTTTTAATGTTCTACCCATTGATGAGTCATTCACACATTTTCTCATTGCTACTTACGCTCCCCAATATACTTCATACGGTAGTGGATTTGTAATTGTCGCTTCAGATGACTTGACTGAAGTTAAGTTGTATTCTCCTGTATCAGGTGGTGGAACCAAATTAGAAAAAACACTTTTGATGCACAAAAGTAACACTTATGGCTGGTACAGTAGTACCAGTGATTACACTGGGTATCAGGTTAAATCTACTAAACCTATTGCAGTGTATGCAGGGGTAGATGCTGCAACAGTATATTCTGGCTATAGTTCTACACTATATGAAAGCATGACTCCTGTGTCTAGATTTGGTAAAATGTTCATTGCCCCAAGTTTTGCAGACAGGCATTGGTCTGCAGGTTTTCTTCTCAGAGTCATTGCTGTATACGATTATACTGATATCATCTTTTTTGAAAATTCTACTGAGTTCACTGTAACTCTTAATGAAAGTGAGTCTTATATACGAAATATCACATCTGCTTCTCAATGTGCCAGTATTTCTTGTTCAAAGCCATGTCAAGTCGTTCAATACAATAAAGGCAAAGATGCTGAGAAATGTACTAGTTGTCAAGATATTAGGAGAGGTGCCTTCATGGTACCAATCACTCCAATCAAATCTTTTCAGAAAAAGGCTCAATTTGCAAATCTGCGGTATAGACTGCACAATGTCACTTATCCATTTTCTCACAATTATGTGGTTGTTATTACTGATTCCAAAACACTGCCATTCCTGAGATTTAATGGACAGATACAGACTGATAATTGGTCTAGTGTTCATGGATGGAGCAATGGTTCCTATTGGTTTAACATTTTCACAATTAAGGAAGGTTTCAATGAGCTTGATGCTACACATGAAAATGCTGGTATTGGGTTTGCAGCTTATGTGCATGGGTACGTGAACAATGGTGGTTATGGATATCGTACTGGTTGGTGATATCAATTACTGTTTTTGGCCTATTCTAGGAAATTTCAAAGGAACCCCAGGAACAAGATCTTTGAACAAGATGATGTGGAACACATTGACTGATAAAAAAATAAGAATTTGAAGAACCCTTGAGACCGTCTGCAATCTATGAGCACCAAAAGAATAAATAATCTGTTGTGGCTAACAAAACTCCCATTGGATTACCATGTTATTTCATTATTACTAACAGAGGCATTCATTCTTTAGTGATCGTTTTTTTGAAGACGGTACCAAGGGTTCTTTTAACTCATTGTTCTAATAGTCAAGGTGTTCTGCATAATTTTGATCGGATATTTATTTTCTTAGAAATTTCCAAGAAGAGCCCAAAACACATAATTAAGCTTACAAATATTCCTATAAACAGACCCAAGAGATAGCCAAATTGGTCGAGTTTGTCATTCTAAATCCAATCATTTTTTTCTTCTGGAATGGTCTGTGATGATCAATTTGGGGGGTGGGGTGCTTCCAAAAAAGGAAATTATTTTCTCAAAACTTTCTTTTTTGTAACTTTATACATGCTATTCTGTTTTGCAAGATGTGATTGATCATTTCTAATAATTAATAAATAGATGAATGTGATGCCTCTTTTTGAAATTTGACAAATGGGGCTTCTAGGGAGTAATTTACATTTCTCTGTCTTATTGAATCTTGAAAAATTGATTTATTTTTGGATTTTTTTCGATTTAATATAAATTTGAACTACCTTGTTTATTTTTATTTTTAAATAATAGTTTTATCATTATTCAAATAATGTCTATAAATTCCTTTTTATTTAATGTAAAGATGCTCAAAGGCGCTGTATAGCAATCAACATTTTAAAATACATAATTATAAACAATTTTTCGTTCAGACATCAAATGTTTAAATTGCTAAAACTGAAATAGCTAAATACAGCTTCATAACAATTACTATCTTACTATAAGACTAAGCAGTAGTGCTTGTTAAAGAGATATGGATGTTTTTAATGTGTACCAGGTACGTGATAAAAGACTTCGCTAGTAACCAAACTTTTGAAAAAATCTTTGATTCTTATAGTGTATTGGTAAAATTGTAATAGCAAGAAATAGATTATAATTTTAATGAGTATACATGCTAATTGTATAGTTTTGTGATAAAATAAAATAAAAGTTAATTTGCTTAGTACCTTTTGCCTTTGTGTTGATATGTATCTCCCCATGCCAAAATGAAGTATCAATAATTGATCAAATGTCAGACTTTGGTCCTTTGCAAACATCAAGCATAAGACATTCCCTGCTCAAAGTATACAGATAGTACAAAATACACGCCACAATTTTGTTCTACCAATTTGTAAACCAAATGTCAAACCCAATAGAGCGAATATATCCTAAATAAGTTACCATCGTTCATGAAAAAAAATGCGATAGTTACAGTCTCCATTGACTTCTTTCAAAACTGTAAATTACACACATATTTTCTTTATAATTATGAGATACTTACAGTAATCATATCAATGGTCGGAATAATTATGAAATATCCTTTTAAATAATAATTCTAAAATCTCTCTAAATATGGTTTCCTATCAGTCCGTATTTCACATGATTTTAAAATGATAGTTCATGTTTGCAAATCACTCCAAGATGTATTTATTTATAGTTTTGAGTGTTTTGAGTGAGGCCATATTAATAATCTTTTGTTAGCAAATTCGACAATGCTGCTGTTGATACCAAAAGTTCTAAAAAATTAAACACCTTTCACAAAGGATGCCTTCGTAAGATCATGAGAGTATTTTGGCCAAACACTATCAGCAATTCAAACCTCCATGCAAGAACAAACTCTTCTCCCATTTCTAGTGAAATAAAAAAAAAAAAGACTCAGATGGCTGGGGCATGTTCTAAGACTGACACCAAATAGCATCCTTAAAGTGGCTCTCAAATTGACTTCACAGGGTACCAGGAAAAAGAGGAAGGCCCAAAACTACCTGGAGAAGGACTATAACATCAGAATTAAAAACAGCATGAATTAGCTGGTCAGAGGCAGAGACAATCGCTAATGAAAGAGAAAAGTGGAGAAATCTTGTTGTGGCCTTATGCCCAAGGGGATAAGTAACTAAAAGTTCATCAACATATTCCATGCAATTTAGGCTTTATGCACCCAAAATATACAGATATATCTACATTGTAATTCATATCTAAATACATATTGAACTGCACGTTAATTTCCTTGTACTCAAATCATTTTCCCGTATATATTGCTAGACATGGCAACAATTACAGCTGATCAGACACATGTCAGGATATTGAAATAAGCATGCATTTTATCACAATTGATCTAAATTATGTTAACATACTACTTTTATTGTGCCTGTAGTTTCATACAAATATGATGTTTTGATCTTCACTATTCCATGCTGCAATAATGTATTTTTGTGAAAATGAGCCAATGGTAGGAATACATATTAAGTCAATGCTTCAAGGGTTAATGCAGAAAAGCATTATTTAGGAATTTGTTTTCTTATACATTGCAAAATTTAGCTTTTAATCACTCAGGTTGAAGAGTATAATTTCAAGTTGATTTTGCCTAATGATAAACTGTAACAACTCTATTTCCTATTGTAACAAATTAAATATCTTTGATATCATGTACATTGAAAATAATAAATAAGGTTATCAAATACTATCAATATGTAAGTATAAAATGAATCTTACTATTTGAATGAAAAGGACAAAATTGGAAAGTCTTTGTTGATATTGTTTATTGTTCAAATGATATTTATATCAGTACCAGCTGATATTTGACATGATGAAGTAGGAAACCCATTCCGAATAGGTTCATTTTGGAATTCATTTGCAATTTTTTTATGATAACATCATTGCCTAAAGATGTTGATGTCATAAACCTTTGCGAATAAATTACCAAAGGAAGGCAAAAATCATATGGTCGATAATAGTTCAAACCAAATATAAGACATGAAAAATATTAATGGATTTGGTTGATCTCCATCTTCCCTGCTTTTTGGATTTTCCCTGTTTTTTCGTGTAAAGCCTGTAAAGATTTTAGACCCATACAAAGGGAACTTTTTAAATGTTTTGTGTGTCAATCGTTCGAACCTTATATTATCTGTAAAATTAATCATCTTTTTCCCCGATAAGGTTGCTTGAATCAATTTTTTTACAATGCTTGTTTTCCACCAAAAAAAATTTTTTAATAATGATTGTTTTGTAAGTTGATATTGTCTAACCTTAGCAACTTGAGCCACAACCTATTGGACATTTTTTTAACAATATTAGTAGTATTACATCTAAGAAAAGGTTCAAAGTAAATAAACACATGTTGATAATTGTCTTTATACATTAGTATCATTTTTTTTGGTTAAAAATTGTAATAGCCAGATTTTTGTAATCCTTTTATATAATTATTCTGATTGTATAGTCTTTGTGAAGAAAAGAAATTAAAATTTTCTTTATACATCTAGTCTTTGTGTTAACCTTTCATCTACCAATGCCAGACTGGAATATCTACTTGTAAAACAATGCACAAAATATGACATTTTAGTAAAAAAAAACACCTTTCATAATATTTTGAATCCGTATAATACTATCAAAAGTATTGATCTATTTCTGAATAACACTCACTGATTAAAAACATACAATTCACAAACAGTTGCCTATAGGTAATAGGCTGTGTCAGGGAAAACGAGAAACGGCCTATATCCATCCAGTGACACCTGCTCTTGCCTGAGTATTTATTATTATTAGGAAGATACATTTTCCACATTTTCGTCTTCCTCGCGATATTCTTTTCATAGGGTGCTCACTGCTCACATGACAACACATGTAACCGGAAGTCTCGGACAGCGAGACTTACGAAACAAGTCGTACCAACAGACTTGCTTCCTCCTAGTGTGGGATTGAAACCCGTAGCCAGCTAAACAAGTTTAAATCAAAACAAGTCTCATGGCAGTACTGATTTTCAAATGAAATATTCCCAAACTTGTAATTTCACTATTGCTCTACTACACATGCTAGTAGAACATGCGACAACCAATTCCTGATGACAGTTGACAGATATTTCTAATGGCTTATATAAACCCTCTGGTTCTATCGAGCCGATAAAAGTTCCATCCTTTAC
>JAVSBT010209752.1:0-13373 GCA_033118115.1 Pharyngocirrus eroticus | reverse complement strand
ATGAAATTCTTCAAGACAGAGCAAAGACTTGAGCTTGTTGGGATTGGTTTTGTTGTTTAGAAGCTCATTCCACAATGTTTTCAGCAGAGGTAACTTCTCATTTTTTACTCTCCAATCAACTTCTGTCAGCTGTCCAAAAAAACTTGATTTCCAAAAGATGTTTTCATGTTCTTTTACCCAAAATTGTAACTTATCTTCACTTTCAGGTTGCTGCATTCTAAAGGGACCACCATAAGGGAATCTTTTCATGACCAAACTGGTAACTTGGTTGTTGATGAACTTCATCAATTCTTCAACCATATTCTTTGCATTGTGTATAAGCTCCTCTTTAGGACCTAATCTTCCTGCTATATCTTTTTGCATATTTTGTACTATTCCTCCCAACAATCTGAGTTCCTTTGCTATATCCGTTATGTTGTTGTGATCAACCAGAAGTTGTTGAGCATCTTTGTAGTTTAATTTGTGTTTGCTTTTAACAATGGAACGTCTAATGTCTGCTTCTTCCACCAAATTTCCATTTTTATTAAGTACAAAGCGTACTGATACTGCAAAGCGTTGTTTTTCATGTTCAAAACTGTACAGCTCTGGGCTATGATCCATTTCAACCAACTGTGACACATCTGCAATGTGTGCAATAATCTCATATTGGTTCTGATCCAGTGTTTCTAAACTCAAAGCATTATTCATACTGCCACAACCTTCAGAGTCAATGGTAAATGTAAGCTTGTCAATCAGATTTTGTCTGTCTTTGAATTCATCTTTCAAATGTCCAAAGCGAAATGATTTTTGGATGATGCTAGCATTTTTTCGCCCCCAAATTCTTAATTCATCCTCTCTTGGGGCAGATTGCATTCTCACTGGAGCCCCCTGTGGAAAACTTCCTTTAATGAATCTGGCAACATGTTGGTTTGTGAAAATCATCAATTCTTCAATCAGTTTATGTGTGTCATGTGAATCACCATCTTTAAGTTCCTCCAATAGATATCTTTTCCCCTCTCTGTTGCGTCGCATATTTTGTGTTATGATCCTCAAATATCTTAGACCCTTGGCAAGTTCTGTGATATCATTGACATCATCCAGCATCAGCTGAGCTTCTATGTAGGTCAATTTGTGGTCACTTTTTATTATGGAGCGGCTTATATCTGGTCCTTCGATCAACTTTCCGTTTATGTCAAGGATAAAACGCACAGATACAGTCAAGCGTTCTTCCCCTTGTACAAGGCTACAAAGACTGTGAGACAGTTTCCGTGGCAACATTTCCATCTCCCATTTTACATGGTAATCTGCAGGGTAGAATGATGTTCCTCTAAGTCTTGCTTCTTTGTCAATGGGATCATCAATGTCTACAAACTGTGAAACATCAGCTATATGAACTATGACCTCAAATGTCTGTTCATCAATTCTCTCAAAACTTAGGGCATCATCCATATCTTTACAACCTTCAGGGTCAATGGTGAAGGTGAGCATATCTGTGAGATCAGGTCTGTCTTCTTTGAACTCTTCTGGAATGACATTATTTGGGTATCTTTCAGATAAAAACTCCAGTGTCTCTTTTTTGTGTCTTGTAGGGACTTGATGTAATATGTTAAGTATATGTTGCTGTCTACTCAGCTCTGATGTTACAGGGATTGCATCTATAACTATTCCCTTTGGGTAGATATCTGTATTATCCCATTTCTTGTACTTCACAACAAATATAGTATCTTGTCTATTGGTTGGATTCAACTTCACAATCTTCTTAACTCTCCTTCCAGCTTCCTCGTAGACAGCTACCAAGTTATCCTTGTTGTTCTTATATTTATGCGTCAGAAGGTCTGCATGTTTGACATGGATTTTAGGAGCAGTGCCACACAGTGGCTGCATCAAGTGAGAAAATATAGCATCAGCTGTGCAAGCAAATACATACGTTTTTCTAACCAAACCTCTTTTGACAATACCAACAACACGTCCTCTTTTCACAGTCTTTGCTGCAACCTCTCTCTTTGTTTCCATTTTCCATTTCTTCACATTTGCATGCATCTCTTTATGTTCTTTAATATCTTCTTCCACTTCATCTAGTACTTCTGTATCTTTTATCTCCACAACAACCTCATCTCCTTCAAAGGTGGGTCCACAATTATGTCTCCCTCGAATTTCTATATTACTTATATCCTCTTCAATGTCCACTGGGACACACATAGCTCCTTGAGTTCCATCCAAATGTATATAGCAATGTCTGAAATTTCCTGGATCCTCTGTCAACAGAGCATGACATTCATGGGCTGGTTTTACATCATAATAGTTTTGTTCGTCATCATAATTACTTGCATCGTCATCATCATCACATTCGTTTCCTTCTGGTACTAATATTTCATAGAAGGATTCTTGCTCATGCTTGTTTTTCATATCTTCATTTTCATACTCCAATATTTCTTCATCCAAAGGTTTCAATCTTTGACTGTAATCATATTTCTTCTGAGGTAAAGGTTGTGGAACATCCTTTTTCATCTTTTCTCTTTTCAATCTGTCACATTCATTTTTAAGCTCGATCAATTTGATTCCGTCTCTTTCAATATCTTTAAGATATCTGATTGCAGGAATGACAATTTCATTTTCATCAAAAGTTTTGGTTAAAGGGATGTAGGATCCTTCCCCATTATCAGTTTCTAATGCCACATACCATGCCCCATTCCAGCTATGCCCTTTGACACATTCAGGTTTGTGACGAGATTTCATACTATAGCATGGGGGCTGTTCATTGCAGCATTTACTACACACAAGTTCAATACAACCTTCACACATCTGTAAGAACTTCAGGGCTTCGTATCTAACTCGAAGAGATGAATTTCCAAGATCCCTTACAAATCCAGACACATCATAACCATGGTCATCAAACTCTGCCTTCCAAAGCCAAACCTCAATATGATTATGTGGAAATGGACACCGAGTCTTTTCTACACATTCTTCTCCCTTGGAGAACCTCTCACACAGCTGATCATCACTATCTTTTGTGAATGTTGATGGTCTTGAGCGAACATAAATCCAGTCTTCTTGTAAACAGTTCTCAATCCTTCCATTTGATGTGCCCATTTCAAGTAGAGTGACTGCTCCATTAGATTTCTTAGACTTGCCTTTTTCTTTCAACAGTATCATGTTTTCCTTACAGGGATGAATTTTGTGAACAGACTGCTTAGACAATATCCTTTTTGAATCTGGGCAACAGGTGCTACATGCTAGTTGAATTTCAAAAGAATTGGATATTGTTTCAAGCATTTCAATGGATTTTGATTTTGGCTTTGTTTTTTCTTTACCAGTTATTTTCAGGATTTTTTTCAGTTCTCTTTTTACAGGCTCTACAAAAATATTGCGATAAAAAGAAAGAAATTATGTATAAACATGGCCTTTTATTTCATTCACCTTTGATTCTTAAAAATCTGAATTAATCTTTAATAGTAAATTTTCCTATTCTTTGAAAAAAACCTTTTATCTACATGTATCCTTTTGGACTCACTTTTGGTATGAATTACAATGTCATTATGGACTATATATAGATTGTAAAATGTTGTCTCTCTGATTGACTTAAACTTTGAAAAACAAATGCTACCATTGTTTTTCTGTACAATTTTCTTTTCCTTTTCTATTACTCTCTGTTTATCCCCATCTTGGTGTTCAGCTTGTTCTTTTAAGTGTGCGTAGTGTCTCCCCCTTGGAACAGGTTTTGTTTTCGTTTGTTTTTCTTCCTTAGACTTGAGTCGTTCATGTTTCCTCATTGCTTTCTGAGTTGGGTCTAATTTTTCATTTGATATTTTCTGCAAATAAAATAACAACTACTTTTTCAATACATACCATAGTTGCTTGAATAGCCACCAGTTATTACAGATACAGGGTGGCTATTATTTATTAGTGTCCTCTTACCCAGGGGGGGTTATTCAAACTAGCGCTTATTCAAGTAGGGTCGCCTATTTTCAAAATCAATATAGATAAAATGGAAATTTCGACCAGTTGACAAATTTATGACTCATATTATTTAGCTAAAAACTGGCCAGTTTAAGGCTTTGAGATACTGAGTGTAGGAAGAGAATATTTTAATTACGCTTGTTGTATAGTGTGTATCGCTTTTTTATAGATGTAATCTCCTTGATTGACATGGCGCATTGTTAAGGCAGCGTGAGGGTCTAATTGTTTTTTTTTATATGCATTAACATATGTCCCAAATAATCATTTTCTATAAAAGATAATGTTATAAAAGTACATATTTTTGGCTTCAAGACATCTTTAGCCAGAGTTTGATGTCATTCAAATTTATTTTAATTTTATTTAAAGTATTAAAAAAAACCAGAAAAAAAATCTTTTAGTGCAGGGTTATAGCTTTAACATCGTGCGTTTATATGAATACAGCTCTCTTCAAAAGAAATTTGTGGCTGTTTGAAATGACAAAAGTGGGCTGAAAATTAGTAGTTTTCAAAATAGCCAATTTTTTCAGTGACTTTTATCACTTCAAATAGTCATATTTTCACTTTGAAAAGGGATATAAAAATTCTGAGACACCATATTAAAGCCATAATCATGCTCTAAAAGATGATGTTGGTTTTTTTAATATCTTAAAAAATAAAAATCTCAATGTGATGTTTTTAAAAATTAAAAAAAAAATATTTTTTTCTATTTTTTTTGTATGTTTTATAAAAGTCAAATGAATTTGAGGGACATAAAACTGTGGCTTAAGATGTCCTAAAGCCAAAAATATATACTTTTATTACATTATCTTTTATAGAAAATGATTATTTGGGATATATGTCAGTGCGTATAAAAAAAAGCAATTAGACCCTCACAAGGCCTTAATAAGAGAAGCTAAGAAAATAATAACTTTATAATTTTAAATCGGATACTTTTTATTCAGTAGTGTAGGATTACAAGCCAGAGGTGCTGTCTGGCTATTCACGAACCGGCCCTTTTTTCTATAAGAGCCTATCAGGGGAGTTATCAAACTGGTGGCTATTCGACAGGGGCATAGTCGAACAACTATGGTACCCATAATTCTATTTTACCATGCAGTAACACTATGTAACAACTGTGTATGATAACTATTTGGATGCAATGTTAGTTCTATGACATAAATCTTTTAAAAGCATGTTTCAAGTGGCATGTTTATATTCAAACAACCAATATGATGACAATATTTGTGGTGAGAATGGCTGTGACATCAATGCATTTGCACTAGGGTTGGCACTTGCAATGGTGAACCACTTACTGAATGTTACCGACTCATTTAACAATGTGGTTATCACCATCAACATTTCCGGTTATTGCAATATTTTTGTATGGATATTAAAAGACAAACCTTTTTCATTATAAAACATCATATTTTACTATCAGTGATATAGCCACACCACTGCTATCATTATTTTTTTTAATCTTTCCATGAATACGCCCATGTGTGAAGTTTGGTAATTCATGTTTTATCGAACATTATAAATATCATAAGAAATTTATATATTAGGATTTTCATATTACAGTATATTGTAATGAACAGTAGTGATGTGCATTAATGTACGCCTACCTTTTCTTTCTTGAAAAAAATCTTTTCGTCAAAGCCCAGGTGTGTCATAAGCTTTACAAAGCTTAGAAGGCAAAAGAGTGTTAACCTCGTCAAATAATATTCTAGCCATGTGGATGTATATAACCAAAGAGGATACATAGTTATGATTTATTGAAGTCCTGCATAGGAAAAAAAGCAGATTATTCAGATTTCTTGTTTGTATACAACAACAGTTTAAGTGACATGATAGTGATCATCTCTAGTCATTTAAAATAAAAATAGGTTTCCCCTGCTGTCTTCTACAACAAAGAGACAGCAAGTAGGACTCTGCTTGAGTACAGCTTGCTGACAGTGAGAGTCTTTTGGAATATATTGTTGTGTTTTTTCATCAATCTCTACAATGGTAGTCCAGTATTCCTGTTGAAGATACTTCATTTAAAACAATGGAAAATTAATTTAATGGGCCAAAGTTCTACTGATATGAAGGGTGATGCAATGGTGAAACTATTTAGTGGTCTCTTAAATAAGTGGAGAGGTGTAATGGCCTGATGCATAGTACAATGTCATATCGTTTGCTATTTGCAAACTGGCCTGTCATGATTAAAACCTGACCCTAGCTTTCAAGATAGATTTATGTCATTGGCATGAGACAAAAAACCCAATGCCCCATTTCAAGGATAACATCATCTGGCATGTAAAAGATTCTGAAGGATTGGGAAAACAATACATTCTTTCTGAAATCACTCCACCCAGGTGTAGAAATGGGTACGGCATATAGGATGGAAGTTGGAACAGAAAGTATATAGTTTGGCTATAGCACCATTTCTGTACTGCACATTCCACAATGGGAGGAGGGAAAGTAACAATGTTTGAGTCCTGCCAGGAAATAAAACCCTGAGGAGGAGATAGGTGCCATCAGGGATATTTGCCTTCTGAAACATAACCTTAAAGTACAAGTTGATCCCCAATGGGAAAAAAACTTGCACAGGGTGTGGTGGTGCACCTAAAGCCTATGGCTGGAAGAACTTAATGTAAAATAGTGTTGATTAAAGTTGGTATTTTGAAAATAAATCTGCTTACCTGACAAGTGTTCCTCTCTTGTATCAGAATATATAGTTGTCATGCTCTAATTTATTTGCATAAATGTAATAGACGAGTTACCTTTTTGGTCTGTAAATAACCATGGTCTAAATCTGATGAATTACAAATTCATACTGCAGGAGACTTTAACTATTCAGGGGAATTCCCATGCTTTTGATTCTATTATCAAGCTTTCTGAGAAATCCAAACCATAATATTGATTGACACAGACACATGTTATGAACACATCCAGAAAAAATATTTAGACTGGATGACATTTGAACCAAAAGTTCATGTTTAATCTTGTAAGAAAACCTTTCTTGGAAAGACCTGATAAAACCTGATTCTTTTAAGAGAATCACCCCACCTTTGTTATGTATTGACTCTTCAATGCTTTTATTGTCTGTTGTTTCCCAAAATATTAAGATCAAGACAGCTATTTTGTTCTCTTTATTTTTTTACTTGATAGCTTGTCTTATAGCAGAGCCATTGGAAGACAGTTTCAAGAATATTTCCAAATGAGAGACAGAAATAATGGACACTTCCTTTAGAGGATGAAGGAAAGAGAAAGCAGAGATCCCATTAGATGACCAAACAGTAGGTATTAGAAATAGCTGGTAATAGTTTGTTCTACTGTTGATATTTTTTTAGTGTAATGGGGTACCAGTCCAAAGAGGGGGCACCTCTGGTGATTATTCACGGACTAATGCATTCACATGTATGTCCAAAGCTTAAAGAGCTAGATGAGTCTGAAAAAAGTTAGAAGAGTGTATCAAACACAGGCATAATTTACTTTAATTATTAACTTAGTAATATTATTTGTAGTCTACACTGTACATGACTGGTGAATAATCAGCAGAGGTGCCACCTCATTGTGCTAGTACCCCATTGATGGTATTTTGATGTTTTGGGATTTATTCATTTTTTTAGGAGGGGGGGAGGGCATTATCTTTTTTGTTCTTAAAGTGAATCTAATCATGTGGTCAGAGTATGGTTATATACATTTTTATAACCTCTTTTTCATATATATTAATTTAATCTTCTCAAGGCAAGGATAGATACGCTTATAGAATGAAAAGTGTGGTA
This sequence comes from Pharyngocirrus eroticus, assembly GCA_033118115.1. NCBI lineage: Eukaryota > Metazoa > Annelida > Polychaeta > Saccocirridae > Pharyngocirrus > Pharyngocirrus eroticus. The sequence continues at coordinate 5,692 of JAVSBT010209752.1, read as the reverse complement.
TAGTCTAACATAAACTTTGGAATACAAGTCTACATTAAAAAGACTAAAAAACACAGCTGATATTTGGAATAGATGCACATTTTCTTTTCAGCAGCTATAAAGATTTTGAATGAAAACATAAAGACATCAATTTATCCTTTATTTTGGTGATGTGCCCATTTGCTATAATAAGACAGTGCACCTCATTGCAATTTATTATTTGTACATCATTAAGTATTTGACACAACCTTTTTCCTTTCATTGTTGATTTGTAATGCATTTGTGAGTAGTAATGGCAGGTTAAATGTTATTTCATAAACAATGATATCCCCAACAAACAAGCCAAATGCAATATTTTGATAAAAATATTTTTATTCTCTCTAAACAATCACAAATTGACATGGCCAGCTTACATCAGTAATGTTATTGATAACATGGAATATTAATCAAGATAAAATATTTATTGTAAAGAAGATATAAGATAGTGCCTATGGTGGCATCTAAATCATACTGATATAAAATATATAGAAAAAATACACTTTGTTCTTATCACCAAATGAGTCCCTATGAATTAATTAGAATTCAATAAACTTATATAGATTTACATATCTATACACAAATCAGCTAAAAATGACTAACTACTTTTCCTGAATTAGTCAATCAACATTTGATATAAAATTGTGAAAAAAAAATCAACCTATGACATATTTATGAACAATATTTACTTTCATATCCCCCAAAAATACCAACCTATATATCACTATAGTATAGATTTAATATTTTTTCTCAGCAGTTTGCTACCAAACTTGTGAACCTGATAAACCTATTGGATAAAAGCTTTAGATACATTCATAAAAATATAAAATATGGGATTTGAATATTCTTTGATCATTATATCACAATATTCAAAGGCTTGTTTATTACATAATGTAAATTAAACGTATATGGCATTTGTTTAGATTTTTCCACTGTAGTGCAATTACTAATTGCAATGTTTGTTGTCATTATGCATGGCACTTAGAAGAAGGATGGCACATATTAGCAGATCACTTAAATTTGTTCTTCCTATTTTTCTGCAGGATGCAAAAGTTTTTGTCTGACCCTTTGTTAATATACATGTGAACAAATTAAACATGTTTTTCATATCATACAAAAATATCGTAGCCATTATTTGTCTATTTTCTGGTTTTCAAAATATTATTTTATACAAACACTTGTAGCTGCTACAAGATGTTATTGCCATTCTGCAATACGTAGCTTGTCATCTGAAACATATCCACACTTTCATCCACCTACAAGCTTTTTTTTTTGTTTCAGTATTTCCTACATTTGGGCTTAGGAAATACATTGTAGTCTAATTTATAGTCAAACTGGGTTTTTTGTTTCAGTATTTTCTACATTTGGGCTTAGGAAATACATTGTAGTCTAATTTATAGTCAAACTGGGTTTTTTGTTTCAGTATTTCCTACATTTGGGCTTAGGAAATACATTGTAGTCTAACTCATAGTCAAACTGGGTTTTTTGTTTCAGTATTTTCTATATTTGGGCTTTGTGAATACATTGTAGTCTAGTTTATATCAGCACTTTCATGCACCTAGTACCTACAAGCTGTTTTTTTGTTTCAGTATTTCCTATATTTGGGCTTTGGGAATACATTGTAGTCTGGTTTATAGTCAAATCTTGTCTTGTCTAGATAACCTCCAACTCTTGGTCTCCTCATTGGGGCAGGGAAATCCTTAGCATCAACAACACATCCCAATGAGTAATAGTGTTGTATAAGACTTCTCCACATGTCATCACAACGTAACAGCCTCTTGTTCCCTTCAGTGAAAATAAAACGCATTATGTTTTAAATTGTGATAAAGATCTACCTGATGATTATTCACACTGTACAACTATTATAGTACAAGACTATAATCCTAAAGTCTTATATTTTATACAGCAACTTTTATCATAATTTATTTTATGAAAAGATTTATGGAACTTTTTTGATATATTATTTCAGCTATGGATGTGTTCTGAAAGTGATGAATTTTGTTTTTGGATATCTATAAAATTGTAGAAACTGATGCCATTTGACAAAAAAAAAATCATAATTTTATTGGTGGATAATTATATGCTATTGCTAAATCAAGTGCAGTAACTTTTGAGTGATAGCAAATGTAGGACAAAGGATGTCCTTTAGCCAAAATTAATCTTTATAGAATTCGTTTTTGATAAAAAGGACAATTTGGGACATATTCTTGCATATATGTATAAAAAGAAATTGAGACCACAAATCACCCTTAAAATAACTTAAACTTTACAAATGTTTCAATAGAAATCAGTATTAATAGGTTACCATTGGTTCTGAATTGAAAACACTTTGTACATGAAACCATTGCACAAAATGTTGGCTTTTAAAACACTCACCTATAATGATGAGTCCTTTCCTTGCCCTGGTAATAGCTACATTGATTTGATGGTGGTCTGTGATAAAACCAAGATTTTTCTTTTTCCATCCCGGTGAAGGTTTTTTGTCAATTTCATACTCTTGCATTGAACGAACACAACTCAAAATGACATAAGCCCATTCGTCTCCTATAATTTCAAGAAAAAAAATCTAATGAATTTTCAAGATTCCTCAAAAATTTGAATATCATGTTCTTTATGGTCATGCTCCCTTCTCTTCATATTCCTTACTTCTGGAGATCCCAATTACTTTAAATATCATTGCCTTATCTAAATATTTGCATAAAAGTAACATCACTTTTTATTCAAATTGAAATTATCTAATATCAATCAATACCAGATAAAAATTCAAACTAAAGAAAGAGACAAAAACATGTTGGTAAAAATTAAGAATCAAATTAACTATTATGTAATGAATCTACAAGTATCTCTATAAATCAAACCAATTTCTCTCCTGAATTATCCGACTCTGATTTGAAATGATCCTGCTATGCATCATACTTTACCTTATGTAGGACATTGCACTGAAATGCATCAATACTTTATATAAAATATATTCTTAGTACATTTCTTACTGTAAATAAAGAACTTTATTGTCATATTTTTTATCATCATCATTTACATTATTATATTTTATGACTTAGATTATGTGTTGAACCTTCGAGCATTCTGTGGAAATGGACAATTTCACTATCAAAATATCAAATCATATTCTTATTACATGTACCTTGACTAGCAACAACTGTGTTCACATTTGCTTCATAGAAGTCTCCTTTTTTAATTTCTCTGCTGATCTCAGAACATTGAGCTTTGTATTGGGAAAGGATGGTCACGTCTTTCTCTGGAATACCATGTCTATTAACCAGCTCGGTGAATATCCGAACCTATAATCCATCGATAAATAGATAGAAACATGAAAAGACTATTGAAAAAGTGATGAAATACTAAACCTGCCATTTTTTATTTTTTTAGAATTCAATGATATGTCTCAATGTCTTTCACAAGTATACAAAAAGATATACTAACAGCATGATCTCTTTCTGCTTTGTTACTTCTTGAAGCTTCGTGGCCATCAGCAGTTGTGACAGACTGTGACTTTTCTGCTCCTTCAACATGACAAAAGACAATTGGTGTATTGTAACTTCTCCAGAATGGTTCTCTAGATATCCGTTTCTTTATATCATCTGGTGTGATGAGCTTACTCTCATAGAATTGGTCTGATGGAAATTTGCAAATTTCTTCATGCTGAAAGAGAGAAAGAAAAAAAAGTTACGTCTCCTTTCATCTATAATGTGATGATGTCAGAATTGGTCTCATGGAAATTGGCAGATTGCTTCATGCTAAAAGGGGGGAAAAAATCCCCTATCCCCCAATAAGTGATAATGTTTCTACTTGATTTCAGTTTTGTACATAGTCACTTTCATACATTAATTCATTTTCCAAGTGAGCAAAAAAATACAAACCATTCTGTACTGTACAGTCAACATCTTGCTCCTGTCGCTGTGCCTTTCAAATAGTGACACTCCCAAGCCAAGATCTTTGGCAATTTGGTTCTTAACAATTGGTTGCAGTTGTTTATGGTCCCCAATTAAGACTATCTGTAAAGCATCTGGGTGGAATAGCATTGGGATTATACTCTCTGGTTCCATACACATCCCACACTCATCAATGATAATTTGACGGACGTTGGAGCCTTTTACAATTCTGTCATTTGCACTTGCTGCACATGTACATAGTATCACTTCATGCCTGTTTTAAATGAAAAATTGTATTTTTTTTTTTGACAATTTCACATTTTGCCTTATATTCTATTTATTTAATCCCTTAATCATGTCAAGAGAAATTGATATACATTGTTCATTTCATTTCATTTCATTGAATGAATGAAGAAAACCGGATAATTTATTAGCTTTTATTGAAAGAAAACAATATTATGAATATCATGTTAAATTATTTATATGAAAATACCTTGTCTTTTGATAATTAATGCCATTCCAAATTAATTAGTTGGCTGATTGTGTTTCGGCATTTATACTTTGAGAAATGTAACACACTTTGCCTTTTATGTCAAAACAACGGAAAGTGGATTAGCATGGAATTTGCACCAATATCTGTTATTGAGTAAATAATCTCTTTATAGTTCTCTATACAATTATGAGCCAAAAATATATGTCAACAAGACTGCAATGTTTTTTGATTGATTTTGTTACCTCAATTTGACATAAAAGCAAATTTTGAAGAAAACAAAATTTGCCAATCGTAAAAAAATGATTCCACCCTCTTGACTTCCCTTGACCAACTATATGTAATCAATTAGGAATAGCTTAAAGGTACGATTTGTTGGAGAAAAAATACCATCAAGAAACTCTCACCTCTTAATTTCAAGTATAGATGCTGTTTGTATTAATTTATTGTAGTCCTCAATTTCCTGATCAGTTACTTTCTCTGGGTGAGCCATATTTTCCTTGAACTTTATGTCAAAACTTTTAATCTGGTTACTATATGGATTGGATTTGAGCCTGATAAGATTGTGTAAGGCAACATCTTTGTTGTCAGCCATGTGTGCAAGGTCTCTTTTCAGTTTCTTCACCCGACCTCCAACATCTCTTGGAATTGGGAAATCAAGGGCTTCAATAGCATTGCTGTACACTCGCACAACCTTAGGACATTTGTCTCTTAACTTTTCTCGCATCATTTCTAATAAAAATAGCAAACAATATCTCAAATTTTAAACAAATGATATCTAACATTTTCAACAAATAACATTTATAATTTAAACTTATTTATTATATCTAGAATTTTAAACAAAAATATCGTAAAAGTGAAGTTTACATACTTGTAGCCACATCTACTGCATTGTTAGATGGTCCACAGTACATGAGGTGAGGTCTTGTACCTTCTTCATTAGGTGGCACACTTCTGTTAATATCTGTGAACCAATATGCAACCTTAGTACCTGTCAGTGTCTTCCCTGTGCCTACAAAATGAATGTTTGAATACATTAAAAAAGGCAGATTAAAGACTGACTACTAAGTCAAACCAGATACTTTTACATTAGAACTAACATACCATCTTGGTGGCTTTTTTTCATTGACCAAATATAATTATGCACAAATTATTAAAGATAAATGTATGATTGTGCTCATATTAGTCTATTAGACATAATAGTTAAATTGTGTGGTGCATTAAGGCGTCATGAGGGTCTAATTGCTTTTTTTGACATGCACGAACATATGTCCCAAATAGTCATTTTCTATAAAAG
>JAVSBT010209641.1:0-13373 GCA_033118115.1 Pharyngocirrus eroticus | reverse complement strand
TTTACACTATGGTTTCTCGTGGTGTACATGATATACACCAAGAGAGAAATTGTATTCCGAGAAGGCAAGAGGCCGAACCGGAATACAATTTCTCTCTTGGTGTATATCATGTACACAACTCGAAACCATAGGATAACGTACTAATATTCAGCTTTATTTACTATATTTATCTATCATTCTTGAATGTATGGCATTGCACTTTTAGAAGATATATCAGAATATGAACATCTTTATTCAACAATGTTCATTTAAAAGTGACCTTAGACAATATAATAATATTTTGTAGGGGCTAAAAATGGAAAAAATTTCACAATTGGTCTAATTAGGTAGTGGGAGATTGGTAGATTTGTTGCTGGAGTTCAGCAAGGAACTCCGAATTGAAATGGATAACCCACAAGTTTCCGGACCTAATTGCTACTTAATATAATATAGTAAAGTAGATCCATATATATATACCAAATGCATAGAAAGAACAAACTTTGGTGTGTCAGATACACAATTAGAAATACCACATTCTAAAGCTTTTACTTCACGATATGAGCATTTGGTGTCAAGTAAATTATGCCAATTTGGCCACAAAATGTTATAATTATTCTCAATTTGGAAAATGTCACATAATTTTATGTTTTAAAGCTTAATTTGTGGTACATAAACATAATGTTGATATATTCTACTTGACCTACAAATGAAGCCAAGGTCAATGAAATGATCATCTTCTCTTTCTGGTATTCTCAATCCAATAAAGGCCATTTTGTAGTAGTTTGTTATGTAGATATACAGAGATTTATTTTCTGAATCATGCAAAGATTTCAAGTCGTTTGGAACTTATAATTAAACCAAAATCACATTTGTTTTTGTATACCATTCAGCCTTGAACTGGCTTTTATAAAACCATGGTTTGTAAAAAAAAAGGCTGACTTTGCACATTTGGCTTGCAGAAATTTCAAAATAACATTATTATTTTTCGTGTTGTGTGGTTTATTCTGTAGCAGGGACATGATATTAACTTACATTTGATATCAAGATATTGATTTGGTTTTCGGCCTGGCGGGAGTTTTTTTGGTGTGATCAAATTTAGTGAATAACATGAAAAATTGCTGAATTGCAACGTGCATCAAAACCATGGTTTTGAACAGTACAGTTGTTTATAAAATAACATTATGGTATCCTATATTGTTTACTTAATCAAAAATGAGGGGCAAAACATGTTAGGTGACAGTGTCTTGTTTTGAATTCAAAAGAAGAGGTGTAAGTAAGCAAGAATGTACATTTTTGAAGCAATGTTGTTTTAGTGGTTTTTTTTATAAACCTTGGCTAACCATGAAATATTTATGTTTACAGCTGAAATTGATGACCCATTCCCTTTTAAACATGGTTATAGAAATGGAAGTATCAAAGCTTTTCTGAAAAATGTAGATGCAGGAGAAAAAGAACCAGGTAAGCATTGGTTTTGCAAGTTATTGATGAGAAAGACGATTCCTAAAGCTAATTTATTTATTCTATTAAATTAAACATGCCTCCTTGCAATTATAGTTTTTCACAACAAGCTACACTTTTACTGTGTGATGTTCTTTTTTAATTTGTACTGAGTGTGCAAAACTCAAAAACTAATTTCCATTTTATGTCTACCAGGATCAGAAAGTGATTCACAGGTTGATGGAGTTGCCAAGATTGCCTGCATCGTAGCACTGTATGCTGGTCGGCCTGAAATGTTGGACAAGGTTGAAGCAGCAATAAGGGTTACCCAGAATTCAGATTTCCCAGTTGTTTGTGGTCTGGCTGCTGCTAGGTAAGAAAATTCCTTCCAAGACAGACTTGAATATGAGCAGAATAGTATTTTGATGAAAATATTGATGTATGTATCTAGAAATACAGATATTTCAAATGAAACAAATGTGTTAGTTTTAGTATAAATGAATACTGCTTTTCCCAGTCCTTAGTTTCCCATACAACACAAAATGATTATTCCTTATATTGGAATACAAAATAGGAGAAATAACATTGTCTGAAATGTCTATTTGAATTAATTTTTGATCTGATTTTTCAGAATACTGGAGAAGTATATCATAAATGAACCAAAAGAGAGTCCCATCCAGGACACTATAGCTGATCTTTCATCGTCATCAAGAACTAATCCCCAAGAATTGGACCCTCCTGTAGCTGCTCAGCTAAAAGACGTCATGAAAGCAAAAGACCTCACTCACAAAGAGGCAGTTATGAAAAAATTTGACAGCAGCTGAGGTGAACCATAAATTTCCCATTGTGGCATTTTGATTTTGATTTCACATGTACTTTTTTAGTATTTGAAAAGAAATTATTAAGTTGATTATTAAAAGATGTGTTGCATCCTTCTGGCATTAATAGGTTGGTCGTTTTGTATCCACGTTTAGCACACAAATAGTATCTTTTCAATTGTTATTTTCACAGCCTTGCCCAAGGCTTTCCAATCTGGTACCCATGGTGTTCTGAAAGCAGAGCAGGATTTTATCTCTGGTATTAGGAACACCATTAGGATTGGAGGCTGTAACTGCTCAAGAGCATCCTTCATTGGGGCTTGTGTGGGTGCGCAGGTAAGTCCATTTACTGTTAGTTAATTATAGAAACATTAGGCATAGAAATAGTAGTCTTACTTACTATTTTTTATTCAGTTAACCTTTTATTTAAAATTCGTTCCTACTGCTTCCTTAGTTCATGTATACAAAATAACTACCATATTCTATTGTGTAAACTAGTATGATTCATTAGATTGCTAAAATGCCCATTTTAAGGCAACCTTCATTACATCTTTCTTGTATTTCTCATGTATTGATATAATTCATATTTTTATGTAAATATCAACCATGATATAAGTTTATACTTTTAATTGTCTCAATATGTAGTTAATTTGTCTATATATGTATGTAAACTTCACTGGAACATTAACAAGCAATTTGTATTGGGCAACTTTTTTTTTTTTTGCATTGTCAAATACTTTAAACTTTTAAAATACAAGTCTATTACTGCAATTAATTAAGTCTTGCATTGATTAATCATCATTATATCTTTTACATTTTAGATTGGTGTGGAAGGAATTCCAGAAGCTTGGCGAACTAAAACTCTGAATTACCCAATACTTTTGGACTTGTCTAGTCAATTACTTAAAATTGAATTATAATTTTTGATACTAAGTGTGTCTCATTCGTATGCCAGAGGACGCTGGAGATCTCTATCATTTTTTGAATAGTTTTAATGAAATGCATCTTTATAGTGTTACAAATAACTAAAATTATTTATTATGTTTTAAAATGTAGATGACTTTTGGGGAATATTTAGTTCCACTTTGCAATTTGCCAAGCACATTTTACATCTGTAACATTACATGAAGATTTCTGTCCTAAACATAGATTGTGAGGACAAAAGCTGATACTATTTTGTTAAGTAATGTATAATCTGTGAGGCACATGAAGTGAATAAAACAAAACAAAAGTATTAAACTACATTGTAGTTAATGTGTGTGTTTGTTATTGTTATTTTGGTTGTGCTGAATATTGCATATATCACTGATTGCATATTGGAGTTATTATTATGTAGTATTTTTTGGAAGTGAAATGACCTTTTGTTTGTTTGTTTGATTGATGTGTTGCAACTTAAATGAAGTTGAAACAAAACAAATACGGTACTTTTGTTACGATAAAAGGCACCAAGTTTTAGCTTAAATGGGGGTGGAAGCATATTCATGTTATTTGTAGATGGCTGAAACAGTATTAATGGTTACAAGTAAAAAAATATATATATCAAATAATGAAAGTTAAGAAATTAAATAAAAATTGATGCAGTCAAACATTTACAGATCAAGATAAAAATAGAAGCCCCAAAAAGGAAGTAGAATCCCTACAAAATATCTAGACTAAAAAGTCTTCTGATGTTTCTTTATGGAATAAACCACTGCAATAAATGTTCCACAAATTCACCTACACCTATCAATGAACATTCTTGAGTTATTTATGAATAATCATAATTAAGAAATATTATTAATTATAAATTATGCATCTTTACACTTTATTTTTTACTAACCGATCAGAGTCTAAACACTATCTATCTATCTATATTTACTGTTGCACACCCTTGCGGGTAATTTTGAACAGGCTTTTCTGTAAGGGTGTGCTCCCTACACTCGCAATGTTACACCTAAACCCTAATTACTCATTTTACCAATAAGATCATTGTTTACAAAGAAATTTATATGAACATTATACACTGAATGGCATCATTTGATTTACTCAAGTGCCATCTAGTGATATGCTTCATCTTGATCAGATCAACTTTGCCAGGGACCCGTTTCAGGCAAAAGTCAACGGGTAGTGTTACATCATTACACTTTACAGCTGCTTATGTTATGTCAACAAGGTCGATAAATTTACCTATGCTAAGGGTCCCTGGTCAACAACGATGGCGACTGTGCCCTTGTAACTAAAGTTGAGAAATATTTCCAAATGGCGACCCTAGTTCAGAGGAAGATTGGCGCTATATTAGGAGCTTCTGTTGCTGATGCTGCAGGTATTTGGGTCTCACTGTGCATTTATTGTGGCAATAATGCAGTAGATTTAAGTTAACACAAACATGTTGATTCACAGGATTTAGGATGCAGTCATACCCGTGTATTTATTATTCAAAACAGGGAATAATTTACCTTGATTCGTACAGCAGTTTGCTACACATAAAATTGCAGATACATCATACAGAATTGCCTAACTGCTATTCAAATTTCACCAATTTAGAATTGAACTTTGTAGAGATACAGATTGCTATGCAAAATTCTAAAACTTAAAAGTACTAATCAACTTTGAGTCATAAAAATAAAATATGATAATAATAGAAACAGAAAACTTTAGAAATCAAGAAAGCTTGTGATAGAAAGAATACTTCACGCCAGTCCAATGACAATTTGCTCTGTAAGTCTCGCTGTACGAGATTTCCGGTGCCAGGAGTTGCCATGTAAGCAAGCTACATAAAGAATATCTTAAGGAAGATGAAAGTTTGGAATAGTATCTGCCTATTGATAAAGGTGCCACCGCATATCAACCTTTTCTCGTTTTACCTTACACGGCCTATACCATGTTTTGCATCACTTTTTCAGCACAGCCTCTTCATTGGGTATATGATCTAAAGAAGCTAGATACACTTCTTGAAAACAAGGAAGAAATTGAATTTTTCACCCCATCTGCAAATCCTTTTTACTGCATTGAGACTGGAAAGCAAAGTTGTTATGGAGACCAAGCTTATGTTGTTTTAGAATCCCTTGTAGACAAGAAAGGTAGGCCAAATCATGTTTTTGGATTAGAATAATTATGGAGTTTCGCTAAAATATCATATATGTAAAACAGCTAGGGGGACAATTTTGAAGGCTGGGGTGGACACCAACAATATAAAGTTGAAGGAGCTTTCAAAAATGAGACCCGTAAGAGCGTAGGAAGTGAATGTTTTATATGATTCACTAGGGTGTCCTAATTGCCTTGATTTTTTTTTTAGGTTTAAATGTTGAAGACTTAATCAAAAAGACATATAAGCAGTTTGGACCTGGATCAGAATATGATAGTCCAGAAGTAGATGCATACAAATGGAAAGGGAGTAAGTCTTTAGGAATTAGCTTCATACAAACATGAAAAGTATAATTCTGATTCCATACAGGAGAACAAGTGGTGTAGTGGTTAAAGGCACTTGATCAAGGATCAGGCATACACCAATGGCATGAGTACGAATCCTGCTTGAGGCAAATTCTTTCTTGTTCAAAATCAGGTATTCAGCTCTGTTAAGTGTATCAGAAATATCAGGCTTGTTTCCCTATCCAGCAGAAAGGATGTAAAATGTGGACCCATGTCATGGATTCTATCCCCTAGCACGTAAAAGAACACAGATAACAATGGCCAAAAACAATATCGTTATCTGTCTCTCATTCTCAAAAGAGGACCCCCATGGAAGACCAGCTTAAGCTGAATGGGCTATCCTCTATAAATAATAGTTCAAATCAAATCAAAATAGTATGCTTTCATTCTGAGTGAATCTAAACAAGGGGAAATTCAATTTTTATTTTCTAGCTAGTAAAATATATTATACTCTTCAATGTCTTACTTTTCTTCATGGTTATGTACATAAATAACAACAATCTTTTTTCTATTTTTTTTTAATCATTAATTTTTAGCTTGCACTGCCATTGTCTTTGTAGATTTTTTTAGCAAAATGTGGTGAACATTTACCTTTAAGTTAACTATTACATTCTGTGATTTTAGCTCCTCAAAAAAATTACCCAGTCAAGAACTCCTGGAGGCATTTTAGTATTAAAGATTTCTTGAGAAAAGTTGATGAAGGCTGTAAAGAAACTGGTAAATATCAAAATGTTGTTGGAGATTATTTATACCTTTAATTTCTAACTATCAACCCTTCTAATAGTTTCTATTATTACACCTGTGAGATGAACAATAATCTTAGAGAACACTTAAAGTATGTTGTTTCAAACTTCACTATATATGTGTTATTTCCAAAATAAATTTAAAATCTAAATTTCAATGATTAGATCAATACTCAAAACTTTTATTTTTATATAACCTTTTGAGACTTTGTAGTTTTAAAGATATCTATGAAAGAGGTTTTTTTTTTTTACTTTATTAGCCACCTTCACGCCCTAGGCTTAGACTGTTTCTAAAAGACATCTTGCTGCCCTTTTCAGAAATGCTAAAATTCAAATACTAAATATTTTTTTTTCAAAAATTGTTATTCTGACATATTTCTACTTTCTGATTAATAGGATCAGATAAAGATGAACAGATTGATTGTGCTACTAAAATTGCCCCCTTGGTGGCACTGTATGCTGGTAGACCTGAAATGTTAGAGAAAGTAGAAGATGCAATCAGAGTCACACAAAATTCTGATTTTGCTGTTGTTGTAGGATTAGCAGCAGCAAGGTGAGTGAGTATTCTTTGATTTCCTAATGGTTGAAGAAGGTACATATTTGTTTTTGAAAGGAGATTTATATGTAATTCAAACACAACAATTAGTGAAAAGGTGATAGAACATTGAAAAGACTTGAGGCTTTTTTTGTAGAATAGAATGTTATAAAAGTTTGTGGAAAGTAGCATACCCCCTGTTATGTTGATGACAATGCATGGGATCTGTCTCTTTTAACTATGCATACTCTTCTTCTCTTGCATTGTTTGTGATATTTAGCCTTTGTTATCCAACCTACTGTCACATCATTGCTATTATAAAGAAATCCCTTATGGAGTAATGATGACAATGATTATACAAGAACATTTGGAATAATCTCATAATCGCCTTATTTTGGAATATGCTCCAGAAATATGGTACTGTATACAACATTTTCAAAGCGTGTTTGTTTTGAAAATACTTCATTTCATCATTTTTATTTGTCACTATTAATCCATCATGGTTGCAATTCGTTAATAAAGAATTATTATTATTATGATTATTATTATTATCATTCCATGTGATGGACATTTTACCATTCTGTTTATTTGCAGAATACTAGAGAAATATATCCTAAATGGCCCCAGTGATTCGGTATTAGATGAGGTAATGGCTGATCTCAAATCACCAAAGAGAAAGAACCCTCAGGAATTAGATAATGCTGTTGCATCACAATTGAGGGAAGTTTTAGACGCCAAAGATATGCCTCACAAAGAGGCAGTCTTACAGCGCTTTGTGAATAACTGAGGTAAAGTTGATTTATGTTATTTTGGTATCTAGATTTCTTTTTGCCATAATCTGTAGCGTTACATTTGATAGGGCATTTTGATAGGTTACGAAACAAACTTTAGGGTATTCCAAATTGATAAGTTGGTCAATGGATTTGGCGAGGTAAAATTTTTGAATTAAATTTTCTTTTTCATGTCAAATGTAGACAACACAATCAATTAAAAACTTTGTAGACTAACTTGTAAACATGTACATTTTCAGTTAGAAGTAGAGAAGTATAAAGAGGATTTTGTACAATACAAGGTATTCCTGCTATTCCATGCGAAATGGAACATTCATATTAGCTTCTTTCTTTTAGAAGGCTTAGTGTCGAAAAAAATAATTGGAAAAGAAATTCAGTCAGCTGGGTTGGGTTTGCCAAAAATCCATTGACCAACTAACCACATTGGAACAGCCTTAGAATAGTTGTTTTTGTGCAACTCTGGATTAAGTTTTATCAATACAGTCTGAGTCCACAAGCTAAATGTCTTGACCACAATATCAAATGACATTGTGGTAGACTGAAAAACCGGTTGAGCTTACCAGTCAAAATGCATTTAGCTTGTGGAATGAATATGTGCATTTATAAGCATTTCATCATCCCAATTGGTATGATTTGATAGAGGGAGTTCTAATTTTTGGCAATTTTCTTGTTGGTAGTGTTGCCCAAATCCTTCCAATCTGCTGCTCATGGAGTTCTGTCTGCTGGAAACCATTTTGTTTCTGGTGTGAGGAATACCATTAGAGCTGGAGGCTGTAACTGCTCCAGAAGCTCCTTTATTGGGGCTTGTATGGGCGCACAGGTCAGTATTTTATCCATGGATCACAGTTATTTACATAATATAAAATGAAAAGTCGTAAAAATTTAATTTTCATGATGTTTTTCAAATTTAAAAAAAATCTGCAATAGCATTTGACATCTTCAGGTTGAAGGAAGATATCAACTTGAAGATGTTAAATATTACTGACGAAAATTTGTTTACGTAAAAAAGCTACATTATAGAAATTACATTTTTCCAACTTTTTATTTTATATCAGTATTTTATGATTTGGTATTATATTAAAGAAAATTCAGTTTCAAATCTGATTTAAGAACATTCAATGACAATCCAAATTCTGATTGAAAGAGAATATTATGTCTATGTTTTTTCATATAAATTGCAAGAAAAGAATTTCACAATTAGAGTTATTCCATTTTATTAGTGTCATGCAGCAAGGTGGATTTACAGATAAAGATTAAGTACTATATTAGCTTATTTAGCAGGTGAAAGCCTATTATAGTTTTGCTAAGCTTATGTAGTTATTTTCCCCCAAATTGCTTTAATCCATCACTAGAAATGTTAAGTATTTATTCTGTTGATGTTAGTTTGTTTCATCAAGATTTATGACTTTTTCTTACGTTTCTTTTCAGGTTGGTTTGGAAGGAATTCCAGAATCTTGGAAAGCAAGAACACTTCGTTATCCTCAGTTGTTGAAATTGAGTAATGACTTGGTAGAAATAGAATTGTAAAATACTATACGCAATGAACTCTTGTTGTCTCGATATAATTATGCCAACTGTATATATAAATCAAATGTCACATATTTTTATACCCTGATGATAAATATGTTAACATTCTGCGGTTCAGGACTTGTTAAATCAAAATGTAGTTCCGGTGATTTCTTTTATCTTGTTATGAACATTTAAATTCATTATTAGACAATGAGTACAGGATTATGGTTGTTTTAAATCCATATTATTTTAAACACTGAAAAAAAGAGGTTTACATAAATTTATATGTTTAGTCTACTCAGGGTAAAACTTATGGAGATAAGAGACAACAATTTTTAAACAGATATTTTAAAGATGTTTTACACGTCATGATTTAGAATACTATTCATTTACACTCTACCAAACATGTTATACAATGATGACAGTTTATGAAGATTTTGTCTTAAAGCATTTGATTGTCAGGACAAAATCGGAAGCCATTTTGTTATGACATGGATAATATGTTAGGCAATGTGTTATTAAATAAAGTGTGGATATTGAATAAGATTTGTTGACTTTTGATTTGTTGAAAAGTTTCAGTGTTATAATTGCGAATTAAAATTCCAATACAGTAACACCTGTATATTGTGGTGTTATTCAGTACATTTATATCTTGATCAGCAAAAGTGAAGTGTATTCATGTACTGTGTTACAAACACATGTTGGTCACTTTTCCAAAATGGGACGTAAGAAATACCTTACAACAGAGAAGAAAAAGTCACAGCTTTGTTTTGCCAGTTTCCCTTACATTTGCATAGTTGAAATTCAAGCATTTGCAAGCAGGATTTCCCATGTTTAAATTCCCGTAGAGTTTTTCAAATTATTTTTGTTCATATATCTAATGAAAAACTCCACCATTAAAATTATATTCAGTACCTCTAGCTGTAAATATCTAACCAAGTTTTTAATATTTTGGCTCCTAGTTTACATTCATAGTATTAGAAACAGATCCATAGAAAGTAAAATGTGTGACAAGCGCATTGATTTTATGTCCAATATGAAGCCTAGAGAATATTTATAACTAGTTGAACTTAAAACATCTTGATAATTCTATGAGTAAAGCTATCGTTTAATAGAAATATCACTCTTTAGCCCTTTATTTTGTCCATATTCTTGAAGTTAAATTTCAATTTATGTACAATGCTACACTACTCTCTCCAATAACTGTTTATAATAAAGAAGCTGAGAGTAGAAAAAATAAAATAAAAATGTGAAAAAAGAACAACACAGAGTCTAATAATGGAGTGGGAGATTGGTAGATTTGGTATTTGTAAATAGAACAAGTTGAATGGATAACCCACAATTTCCGGACCCTGCTATACTATAACGAAGCCACAGATTACTTTATGAATACAAATATTTTGTTATTTCGTACATAGGGGTGTCGTTCAAAGTGATAGTATCATACTGCTACAGGTGAATAATCATTATTTATCATTATTGTATTTTCATAAATTTATAACAACAATTTTCAAATAGTCCCTTGGAACTCAACCATTACCAAACTACTAAATATGTAGTATCCATTTTCTGGTAAAAGCTGTGAAAGACTTATACTTCTTTCTTATCGATGTGAAAAGCGTGTATTTATTGATTTAACCACGAGATTTCCTATAACCATGGTTAGACTAGTGGCAAATTTGTAGTACATAAAACGATGACTGATGAGTCAGCATAAAGCAATGTACAATGCCCTGAGTACACAATGATAACCATATCTAAAGTCCATGAATGATAGATAATGTGCCTAGATGTCCTCAGTATGGATAATAGATTAGTGATATAAGAAAATGGAATGATTGTAAAATCACTGAATGAAAAAACTGTAAAAAAAACTCAATGGGTAGCTCATATTTAAAACTTCATAGTTTCTCTGAAAAAATACATACTTATATTCAAGTTTAAACCTGCTAAAAATGCAGAATAGACTTCTCCACAATAACTACACCTTTTTATGTCCTATTCTCCTCTATTCTATGAAATAATTTTACGTAACTGGAAAACTGACATAAAAATCATGTATGGAGTCACAGTTCATGGTTAGGGTCAAAGTTCACAAAACCGTCTCTTTGAAAAATGCATTGTACAATCATTCTTTATCTGTCCTGAAAATGTGGTGCTTCTATCATCATTTTCACAAAAAATGTCCCCATAAAAGTGCGACTATCTTGATGATCCAAAGATTCAAAAACATTTGACATTTTGATTAAAAATCCCAACAATTATAGGACATTGGTTGCAAGGTCTTTCTTTTGAATATATACTGCTAACTTTGTGTGATGACAATTTAAGGTGAATACAGGTGAATAATCACTATTGCATTTTCATAATTTTATAACAACAATTTTCAAAAAGTCTTACCATCGCCAAACTACTGAATGTAGAGTTTCCATTTCATGGTAAAAGCTATAATGATATATTCATTTTGACCTACAAATGAAGCCAAGGTCAATGGAATGATAATCTTCTCTTTCTGGTATTCTCAATCCAAATAAAGGTCATTTTTTTGGCAGTTTGTTATGTAGATATTTAATAGGTTATATTTTTCTGAATCATACAAAAAAATCAAGTTGTTTGGAACTTATAATTCACCCTAAAAGACATTTGTATTTGCATACCATTCAGCCTTGAGCTGAAATTTTGTAATGGCTTTTATAAAACCATGGTTATTAAAATCGAATTATGATTTTTGATACTAAGTGTGTCACATTCGAATGCCTGAAGACGCTGTGTATCTCTATCATTTTTATGAATAGTTTTGATGAAGTGCATCTTTATACTGTTATAAATCACTAAAGATATGTACATGTATTTGTTTTAAAGCTAGATGACTTTTGGGGCACGTTTAGTTCCTCTTTGCAATTCGCCAAGCACATTTTACATCTGTAACATTACATGAAGATTTCTGTCCTAAACACAGATTGTGAGGACAGAGGCTGATACTATTTTGTTAAGTATGATGTATAATCTATGAGGCACTTGGGGTGAATAAAACAAAACAAAAGTATGAAACTACGTGGTGGTTTAAAAGTGTCAACTTTTTTTATTTTTTTGATATTTTGTTAAAGGGAAATTGACCCTTCAATGGTAAGGATAGGTACACAATGAACAGCTGAAACCAAAATATATACGTTAACTAGTCAAAAATGTGTATTGAAAGTAGTAAATGAGCTCCAAACTCAAATAGTTGAACCTGTTCCGCTGCCTTAACTAATCAGAGTCACTCGCATTATTACACCTTTAAAACACAAGTACATATTTTACTAATAAGATTAATGTATACAAAGAAATTTGAATGGACATTGAAAAATATTCACAAAGAAAATATAGCATTGAATGGCATCCTTTGATTTACTCAAGTGCCATCTAGTGATATGCTATATCCAAAGAGTATATATACATATATATATACTCTTTGCTATATCTTTATCAGATCAACTTTGCTCGGGACCCGTTTCAGGCAAAAGTCAACGGGTAGTGTTATATCATTACAATTTTCAGCTGCTTATGTCAACAAGGTCGATCAATTTACCTATGTTATTGTAAAGGTCCCTATAGTTAACAACGATGGCGATTGTGCTCCTGTAACTAAAGTTGAGAAATCTTTCCAAATGGCGACCTTAGTTCAGAGGAAGATTGGCGCTATATTAGGAGCTTCTGTTGCTGATGCTGCAGGTATTTGGGTCTCACTTTGCATTCTATTATGGCCATAATGTAGACTTGTAGAATGTAGTAGCTTATAGTTAACCCAAACATGTTGACACACACTGAGTGACTGACACAGTCACAGGATTTAGGATGCAGTCATACCCGTGTATTCAGTATGCAAAACAGGAAATAATTTACATTGAATCGCATAGTATTTTCCTACACGGAATAGACGAAAAGGCAATATATGCAAACTCCGCTCCTTGTGTGACACATACAATGATACAACCAATCAATGTGGTGGTTATAGGTCATGACCTTCTAAATAGGTGTCAATCAATATGACATCGAGTCAATAGAGAACTATAGAGATTACCTTTCAGGTGGTCGTGTAGTACCTAATCATATCGTTAAAGGTCTGTATTCCATAATAGGTAATTCCGTCGCGAACGAGTTGGTATAAGAT
>JAVSBT010209530.1:0-13375 GCA_033118115.1 Pharyngocirrus eroticus | reverse complement strand
GCGATTGCACCAAGGAACCAAAATCCTTGGTGCAACTTGTTGCACCAAGGCTTTTTCTAGATTTCAAGGCCTGTATTCAGGATTGTATTTTTGGAATATCAATCTTTCATTGACATTTCAATTACTTTTGATAACATCTCTTCTTTTTTTTCATTTGATAGCAGCTATGTCTGAGCTGCTGAACCTATCTAACCTTTTTTCCCCGCCTTCTAGAAATGTAGGGCCCCCTTACGTCATTGATAGATCTGCAGATAAGATTCTGATATTGGATCGAATTAATAATTTGAACACAAGACTTTTAGTTTCGGAAGAAAAAAAATGCTTTCAAATGTCTTTTCAAAAGATTAATTTCCCTCAAAAAGCCAAATATAGGATGTGTTTTATCAAATAGAAAAAAAACCCAATAAAGAGTGACATATGATATTTTGTCACATTTCCTTGCACACCCGAGGTAAAGATGTTGTGAAAAAAGATATATATTTTTTTTGTATGGTATCATTTTCAATGAAATCATGCTCTTCACATCTCATGCTTTAAGTAGACATAAAATTTACTTAAAAGCAAACATAACATCAGCAAGTTTTTTTTGTTTGTTTCAAATTCATCGAATTATGGTGACTAATTTTAACAATTTCATTTTTTTACATAATATTTAATGGATCTATTTCTTTTTACAAAGCACGATATCAAATTAAATTTCAACAAGTTGAATAGTAAAAGCATTTGTGGTTTTTCTTCTCACATGTTTATTACATGTACATGTATTAAAGTGCAGGTGACCATTTCTAAAGTATGCAATGAAGTACATGTGTGTATCTCTTGACTGTTTGGTCATCACTCGTGAGCATTTTCAGGTACATTGGCTGAACCAAAATTATTTATTTATTGTAAAATCTTCATGCATTTTTTTGTGTCATTTCAGAAGCCAGAAAAGGATACAAGGTCCAGGTTGTACATACAACTGCAGCTGAAAGGAATAGACTTATGGGAAATTATCAGATGTTTGTTTGCAAAGATGCACTTTGTCTGGTAGACAGCTCCAATAACACTGCTATGGAATGGCCAGTCATTCATATAAGAAAATTTAAAAATGAAAAATCTGCAACATTCCATGAAGTAGTTACCTTAGAGGCCAGCATGTAAGTTCATTTTCTTGAAAGAAATTCAGTTGAGCTTTTTATGCAATTTAAAAAAAAAAATAAGCCCTATAAGACCATTTCAAATGTATTAGTTGGTCAATGGATTTTTGGGCATAAAATTGCATCCATCAACCAACTAATCCATTTGAAATGGCATAAGAAATGTTAATTGATAATAAAAATATGATTGTGATTGTCAAAATAGCAACTAGTTTTAAAAGGTAACAGTGATCATAATCGCAATCTTGCATATAAAAATCTTTCCTGTTTTACAATAGAAGGAAACCTTTTGAAAAGTATTCTTTACTTTAACACTTCTTTCATTAAAATGTACAAAAAGGAGGATAAGAATGTTCTCTAAAGACTAATTAAGGTTTTCTAAAAATAAAAATGTCAGGGACAAGTATTTTCAGTAAATGAAAAACCTTCAATTTTGCTAGAAGTGCAGTTGTACTTCAGCCGCCCACTCACTCCCTCATATATCAAAGAACACTTAACTTGAAATAAGAAAATAAAATTGTCTCCAGAATGTCACAATCATAATGGGTACTTAGATAATGGAAATGATGTACTTCAAAATGTAATATCCATAACCTATAGGTCCTCAAGTCTTTTTTTTTCTAGCATTGTTGCCAAAACAATATCAACTATCTTCTTTTCAATTTTATCCTGTCGATGGATGAAGAGAGCTTATTAAAAAGATAATGAAAATGACATCATCTAAAATTATGATTTTTAAAAACTTAGAAACCGGGGTAAATTTTCTGCAAAAGAAAAAAACGATAGGATCTCAAAAAAAGTAAAGATTCTGGATAGACCTCCTTCCGGATAGTAGCTATTTTAATATTTCACATTCATTACCTGTGAAAAGGGAATTTTCTCATGAGGAAACAGTGCAATTTCGATATTAAACACTCTTACTTTCCTCTTTCATGTTATTGCCATATTAAGCACAAAAAGAGTCTTTCATCTTTCCTATAACTTGATCTACTGACTGCATACAACTATTTTCCTCCAGTTTGAAAGGAGACTTTTAATCCTATTCTATACACGTTCCCCCATCCCATTGAATACAACCATTAATTGCTTTTTTTTTAATTTTTCACTTCTCTTCCTTATCAGGCACTGTGGCAAGTCTGAGGGATTGTTTCAATTCAAAACCCAGCACGGGAAGCATTTGATGGATCAGGTTAAGCTGGCTGTGAAACGCATCTGTATTTCTAAGAGTCTACAGAACCAAGAAGAACAAATGCAGAAACGTTTACAACTACAAGCATTGGGTAAGTTCAAATACACTTTTAATGAAAATCAATGACTATTCTTTTTTTATGCTAGGGGGGCCATATCACTTCCTCCACATTTTCACATATTACACCACATATTTTCCTAACTGTAACAATCCTATATCTCCAAATTCGATCCTTGTTCTAATGAGGCTTATTAGGAGTTAAGTGTAACCCACTCACACTCGTTAAGATTTGGAGGACAACAACCCCTTCTGCCTTATTAGGCCATCAACCTGATGAGATAAAAAGGGCAGAATCTCGAAATCTAGGTAACCAGACTATGGGTTGTTCCTTGCTGTTATGACACCTTTCAGCCAGGGGGGGGGGGGGGGCATATCACTTCCTCCACATTTCCACATATTACATCACATAATTCGCTAATGAATGGTATTCTAATAAAAAGCATCAGACATATTAATTTTTTTGTCAGAACTGCGTCATTCAAAAATTATTTTCAACATCAAAGATGTGTAACATCAAATCATCTTTGACGTTGAAATGAAATCGTACAAGTTGCTAATTATTATTGCAGAAATAATAGCTTCCATATTTTCCTATAATGTCACCACAAATTGGTCAAGAAATTTCCTAATGAACTTCCCATTTATTTTTGCAACTTGATCACCTGGTTTTCATGGAAATATCATAATTTATTGCATATTTTTCTACCCATTGACATCAAAAGCATAATTATTCCTTTCAATAAATCAGATACAATATTATCTTAATCAAAACACCTATATTGTTATGAAATTATTATTTATGATATATCACTCCAAATAGATATAACCTTGACCATGTCAGACTGAAACCCCCCCATGGTGTATAGTGTATACATGTGTGCTCAATATTTCTGTGTTTTGTGTAGGAGGTCAAATAATATCTATTTAAGTTATGACATGTAAACCAACATATTTGGCCTGACACATAATTGTCTAATGTTTGGTGAAGTCAAGGAAATATATTAGATGATGAATAGTACCTTTAAAATTATCCCCCCCCCCCCCCATTGAATGCCCTAATTTTTCATTAATTCACAGAGGCCTACACACACATTTTTATTTACAGTTTTACTTCTCTTTATCTTCCATAGGTAAATTTCAATCAGATCCATGCTTTGCATTTTCAACTCCTTCAAGAATAGCAAAATCAGACATCAGCAAAGAAGACGAGGAAAAACAACAATTATGCAATTTTCCAGGTGAAATATCGTTTCAGGTTTTCATATCATCTGTCATATTTCAAAGTATTCAGCACATCACACTCAATATTTTCAAGGAGATATTTTGCTTTGATTAGCGGAATGTTTCTAAAAAGATTTTTTTATATTCATGTAAAGCCTTAAAAAATTCTTTGAGGTAGAAGATATTCTATCTTTAATATTTATTTCAAGGAGAGATAATTTTATGATGAAAGAATATTTGAATAATTGGACTTTTTATGTGATATTTTTAGGTTATTTACAAATTTTACCAGACGATGAAGAATGTGAAGAAGATTCTTTTGAAAGTGATAAAGAATTATCATGCCATAATTGCTCAACATCACATGAAAAAAAATCTGGTAAGTCAAAAATTGCCAAAACCTTGAGCCCTTCATATTGACAGTCTGAAAGTCAAGACAAACAATAAAATGTCTCCCAACAGAAGCATTAACAAATCCATGACATGGTCAACAACCTTTTGTCCTTATTTGGACCGAAATGGACTTATCTGTAATTCTGTATTCAAAGCCACCCCCCCCCCCCTGATAATAGAAGTTAGGGTTAATTCTTACTGGATGAAAACAAGTTCGTGGAAATCTGGAATCTAAAATGAAGCTTGCTCTGACCCCATCATACCTCTGAACATTGTCTTATGATTAAATTTGCAGCTATGTTCTAGGTGTAGCAAATGAAGCCATTACAGCTTCTATACCCCTCATAATATGGAATAAAATGGTCTTTCTGTTGATCAATTATTAAAATCAAGACAATGACACAACTGTTTCTCATTCTTTATTGACAGGAATTGGAGAAACTTACAACCGTAATGATAGCGGTTTCTTCGGTGACAGTTTTGATGATTCGCAGCTTAACGATGTGACACAAGAAAAATCAGAAACAGCTACGCTGAAAAGTGGAGATTATCTAATGGACAAAGAAATCATTGAAAAAAAAGACACAGAAATTGTAAATACAGAACTATCCATGACGAACAATGAAAGTGACTCTAAAACATTATGTACAAATTGTCTTTTAAAAATGAAACAAAAATACTGTGTTCAAAGAGGTGATATTGTACCTCCCTTACCACCACCCAGACCAAAGAACTTGACAAGAGCTTTAAGGATTGTGCCAAATATTAGAAGACCCCCACCTTTACCACCTAAGGATACCGTTTATGCTTGATATTTTAGCTTTTCCATTTATACATGTACTGTATACCATGAATTTGTGATATAAAATTTATCTTAAAAAAATCTGTTTTAGTTATTTTAATTCTGTTACTTTTTATCATGAATATCACATTATGTTTATTAATTTGGATAGCCACTTTAAAGGATCATTCTATAATACAAATAAATTATTAATTTTGATGATTATCCTTATGAAAGTCACTGATAGTGACTGAAAAGGTGTAGTAAGAATATTTTTTCAGTTGAAATTAAGAGACATATGAAAATTAATGACAATTACCAGCACGTATGTATCTATTCAAAAAAGTAAGTTTTTTTTTTGTTATTCTTTTCCAATTTCAATGGTGGCATTTGAAGTTTGAAAAAAATCTTTATTCAAAACTACACACTTTTATTCTTGAAATTTTTTGGTACATCAGAAAAAATTGGTTGAAACATGAAACATATTTTTACTGATAAACCTAGTTTAATTTTTGGAATTAAAACATTTATACTGAAAAACATTTTATACAATCATGAAACATTGTATTCAATCATATCTCACTTTTTAAATAAAAGTGAAAAAAAAATGTCTTGCTTTTTGTCTAATGTAAATTCATTAGTAACCTTACAGTTTTCTATCAAAACAAAAGATAAAAGATGAAGTCCTAAAAATAGAATAATTCCTTGATCACGAGATAGAAGACTGTCATCCCTACTAAGGCAGCTGCTCTTTGTCAAAAGATGACAAGTGTTCTTTTGGGCGCTATCGATATATCACTCATAGACAAACAACAACACCCTCAAGTTATGGTTACCTAGACTTGAGAGCCATGAAAAAAATCATTTGCGATGATTCAACTTAATAATTCTGGTGAAATATTACTCTTAAAATTTTATTTTTTCTACATGATTCCAAAACTAAAGGATTTTCGAGACATTTTGTAAAATCTTTGTTGGAGAAACCATAAGGTATAAACAGGCCTTAATATTAAAAATAAATAAAAAAGGTCGTAATACAGAACTTGTTAGTCTTAGAGTATAATGTATAAGTAATTTTGGAATATCCTTTTAACGTTTATTTTTGTGAATATTTACAAATAATTTATCAGCAATTTATGATGATGTGAATGTTTAATCACATTGCAGTTTCCAAGATAACATTTTTATTAGACATTTTATTTTGGGAGTGGAAGCAGTGTCCAATAACTTGATACTCCATCTAGTGGAAGTAGTTTAACTGTTTTACTTGTAAGAAAAGGACTGTGATTCTTCTTCAAGCAGACATGCAATTTACATATTTTTGGGAAGTGGACAGGCAGACCAATGGTCAAAATATCAGCTGGACTGTCCTATATTCAGCCGGACCACTTTGGCTGAGAGAAAAAAGCCCATTTTTTGCTGAACAGCCTAGCCGGACCATCTGGTTCAGATCTCAGCCTACCCAGCCCAGAAAACATTGGACTCTTACCAGTGGTAAATCGCAAAAGTAGTGCTTGGTGGTATATGGTTTAAGTAAGTAAGCCATGCTCGAGCCATGAAGGCCCATCAGGCCGGTGCTTATCCCCAGTTTCTGTAGCACAAGGGACTGAGAGTTTACACTCCCTCTGGTATACTAGTCTATTGCAACATCATAGTGATTATTCAATGAGTTTAACTTTAAAATGGTCATACATTTTTTACTCTTCCCAAGAGCTTTCAATCACTGATATTTGTCAACCTAATCTAAAATGACTTTGTACACTAGATGGTGCTGTGGTCAGTACCTGTCAAAAAAATAATGAACCAGTCAAAAAGTTTCACCCATTGACTACACATGATAACTGTTTAGATGATTCTATATAAGAACATCATGATGATTGGTACATGGTCAAAAAATAAATACTGACATCTTCTACAGTTATTCAACATGTTGTTACATTTTATTTTCAAGTTTATACAGTTCCAATGACACAAATTTATTCCAAGACACTATTTTATAAAGTAGGCATTTTTTCACTCTCCTAGGAATATTCAATGTGCAATTCGACGGATTCAGGCTAATACCTGATTGCTGTTAATATACTACTGACATATTCACAGGAAACAACCTTATTTCACAGATTTACAATTCATGAATTATAGATATATTATTTTCAAATAATGAAAAAGTCCAACAGAAAAAGATATGCATTATTAGGGGTGACAATGGCTTTTAGAGTATTACCAGATTGTTGATGAGGCTAATGTTTAAATCAATATTTTACATCTTTTATTGATACATGACAAATATATACAAGAACGAGATAATATTATGAGCTTCTGAATCTCTACCACCCCCTGGTAACAGTGTTTATATCCAAATTATGTTATGAATTCAGAGGTTTTGAACTTATTTTTGAAAAATGTATTCATATGATCATGTTTTGTGACAATTTCAATGGACAATTGAATCCAACAACAAAAAATATTCAATTAAACTGAATCATGCATGCAACTCTTCCAAATGTTATGAGTCCATTTTTTTATAAAACAGGTAAAATGGTACTGTACAAGAAATATATTTTTTAAAAGAATGCTCTAAAATCAAAGTGCATAAGAAAATGGTTAAGCACTGTCAAATCTTTGAACAATATGTTACAAATTGCAACAATCTTTTTCTTCCTTCCTCTTTATTTAAGGGGGGGGGGGGAGATTTTAAACATGAGTCAATATTAATCTTATAAAAGATAATAAATTTCAAATACAATTGATAGTGATACAATACATTTCCTCCCTCAGTTATTTTTATGCCTGGCAAGAATGAGACATATTTCATTTTCTACTCTAATGTTTTTTTTAACTGTTCAAACAGTGTGTATTTTTTAATGCTACCAAACACAGCCAGCTGATCCAACAATCATTATCACATAGAAAATACGTTATAAAAAGACAACAATGAAAATTACAATATGGCACAAGCTCATGATTTTTTTTTGCTCAATTTCTCGTCCATGATCCCTATCCCTGACACAGATTCAATAATAAATGTCCAAAGCTTAAGGTTAATTCAACCCTCCTTTGTTCCTAAATATTCCTTAAACTCAGTTGTCTAGATCACACGGCAGTTGAAATAGGCAGTGATGTACTAAGCATAATGTCCCACTAATATGGGGTTAGTATTTGAAATTTTGATATATCAATATGATACAGAATTTAACTAGCCTCAAAAAGTTTAACACAAAAGTTCGATAACAACAATCCAAATATACTGGATTTCAAAAGTTTCATAAGTTGGAGTTTTTACTTTCAAAAATTTGCAAATAAATCCAAAATGAATGAATTCGAAGTTGCTTTTATCCTACTTGATATAAAATTGTCAGTTGGTACTGACATTGTAAACATTAAACACAAACAACATAAACAAAAAAATGCCAAAGGAAAATCAATCCAAAAACAAAATAAAAATCCTATATTTAATTCTGTAGAAAAGCAACAACCTTTAGACACAAAAAACATGATATTTTGATCAAATAAAGACACAACATAAATTATAATTTTCGCCATGATGTTAAATCAAAGATTCATTTCCTAAATTAGCCCAAAGGCTTATTTTCTTATTGTGCTTCACTGCCTATTCTACTTATCATAATTTATATGCCTATGTATCAAGACGAGATATTTTATACTATTTAACAATATCTGTTCTCTCCATGATCCCTTCTTGCAGTAACAATTCTATGACGATCAAATCATCTAAAATGTCACAAAGCGAGAGA
Source organism: Pharyngocirrus eroticus (assembly GCA_033118115.1). NCBI lineage: Eukaryota > Metazoa > Annelida > Polychaeta > Saccocirridae > Pharyngocirrus > Pharyngocirrus eroticus. The sequence continues at coordinate 4,837 of JAVSBT010209530.1, read as the reverse complement.
GAAGAAATATATTTTCCCTATAGAAAATCCACATCACAATAAACATATGGCACTATATCAGCATGATATGTAAACATCAAGCTGATTGTAAAAGCCTCAGTCCCACCTCTCATTTATTTTTTTGTTACTTTTGCATTTCATAATTTTATCATGGCAAGAAAGCTGGAAAATAGCTCGTAAAAAATACTTTACCATCTTGGAATAAGCAATTTAAATAATGGCACATTAATTTATAGAGTCTGCATGGAATCTTTACCAATTTCTACTCTTCTTCTTCTATCTAATTGTATATCAGGTTTTCACAGGGTCGAGAGAGTTTTTCTACATATCTTAACATTTATGTTCCAAGTTGAGAATTTGTTTCTCTGGTTGGATTGTGGTTACTTTTGTGTAGGGTCAGTACAGCTACACTACTATGTGTGTTTGCAAAACTATATGCATTGTGCATTTTCAGTGACTTACACACTAAATAACCATATCATTAATTGAATGATATCTAAAGGGTAGAATTTCAACAAAGATTCACAATACATGACAGCTTCAAAGTAAAATGGTAACAAGTCCGATAAGTTTCATTGTGTTTATTATGCAATATTTCACCAAATCATTATTGCCTGATGATGCCGCTTTGGCGAAATATTACATAATAAACACAATGAACTTATCGGACTTGTAACCCTTTTATTAACAATAGACCAGCACTATAAAGACAAACTTGCACATATCCTTACAGACTTCTCACCACACACTGAACAAAATGGTTGAATCACCTGGCGAGACTGTTTCATCAATCCTCTGTATCACTGGATTTTTACAAACACACAAGTGAAATAATTCATGATAAAAAAACAAACCCCTATTTGTTGACATCTTATACAAGTGCCAACCAACCAAAGAGTAAATTCTCATTAGCTATGGGTGTTTTTTTTCTTCAAATATACACTTATTTGCCAGCCAAACTTCAAGAAACTTCATTAATTATCTAACGATTTATGGCTTTATATCAACAACAACAACATGAAATATTTAGAAAAAATATCAGTTAAACACCATGCTTACTAGGCACTAGTATTCCCATGGCAAGAATTTGACAATAATTAATGTATCCTGCCTGTAGCCTTTCAATAACTAGAAGTCAGTAAAGTAAATGGGCGATTAAGATGATGTGAAAAAACAAACCAACTAGCCTTCACAAGGCTACAATACCATTCATTCGTTCACAGCATCCATTCAATTTTCCATGATTCTGCGACAGCAAAGCAGAGTAGATGATACACAGTCTTTTCAAGATTACATACACCTTTGAGTTTTCTCAATTTTTACCTGTGTCTTTACATCTGTTAATTTGTACACTTTGTTTGAATAACGAATGTGAGACAGACACGTCCACATACAAATAACAATTAACATCTTTAGCCTATGTACAAAACCATAACCGTTTGTAGCCAGGAAAAAAACGTCTTGAGCACTAGCACAGAATTTCAACAATTTATATCATACATTGATTTCATCTTTATACTTAATATTCATATCTATATAAATACACCTAATTGTGCTCTTACCCAATAGTCAACAGTGGGTTACAAAAACAAAACAAAAGATAAGATACACAATATTAATGCATGTGTATCTATCTATATCTGAGGATAATTGTTATTTTGATATGTACACTAGAAGGAGGGGGGATGAAGTGGATATATATTTGTTGTAGCTTGATGAAATGGCAGCGTAAACTCCTCATGCTGAGTTGATGAACACTTCTTCATAGAGTTTTGGAAATTCCAGTTCAACATGTTGCATTTTGACTTTGACTACTGCTTTCAAATGCTGTTCATTAGCTCTCTGAACTTCTGCTACCCGTATTAAAAGTTCACCGTGTCTGTTAGTATCTGGACCCCAGGTTTCTGTGAAAACCAAAAGAAAGAAACCTATAATTATTCCAATTAGTCTTTAGAAAAATGACCATCTCTTTTCTTCTTTTCATTAACATTAAAAAGCATTACAGGCACACCCACAAAAAGGATAATCTGTACATAATGGATGTATCTTGTTTCATGTAGCCTATGGTCATAATTTCATAGGAGTCTTTGAAAAAGACCATGATCATGCATATATTTTCCCAATATTAAATAATAGGGTTCTAAAGGTTCATCAGGCAATTTTTGCAAATTAATCGACTAAACCTACTGTTACATGAAAAATTATTCAACATTTATCTAATTAGTCGGCTCCATTAGAGGGGGAGGGGAGGGAGTATTTTCTGTAACATTATTGCCTGATGATGCCGCTTTGGCGAAATATTGCTAAATAAATGCAAAAATGAAAATCCTCAGACTTGTTACTATTATATTTTTAAGGGAGTATTGGGCTACATACATTTCTGACAAAAGCATGAAACTGGCAGGGAAAATACCTTGGGGTATAAGATTAAAATTTGTCAAGAGCACAAAAAGAAAAATATTGCTTTATTACCCCTATTTATATGTAACCTTTTTGCAAATCAGATGCAGGATAATGTAGAATGTTCCTGCAATATATTACCCTGTTTATATGTTACTTTTGGAAATGGTTACCATTTCTCAGCATCTGGTGATATACAGTCAATACAGACAGTATATAGCCAAATAAAACCTTATATTTCACTACAGGTGTTTATGATATAAGTGTATTCCCCCTTCCTGGACTATATGCAGCAGTATGAAAATGCCTATTGTTTCCCTTGCTAATAACTTACCAATGCAATAACATTGCAATGAAATCATCAGTTCCTCTTGGATTTTCTCAGCAGTCTTTGCTGTAAAAAAATGAAAAATATACATATAAGTAGGTGTTCAAATAAATCAACTTAATTAATACTGGGTAATAACAGCACATAATATAGAGCTGATACATGTAAATGTCATTACTAAAATAGTGCAATATTAAGAAAAACTCTTCTTATGCACAAGGACTCTCTTCAGTTTTTTTTAATGATGTATCCAACAAAGGGATCACAGCAAAAACAGGTGGCACCTCTGCTGACTATTCAGTGGTCTGCACAATGAAGACTACGAAAAGGAATATTTCCATAGTAAAAGATCATATATATATATATATTATAACACGCGGTATAATTCACAGGGCTAGCTTTTCTCAGACGCATCATGATATATATATAGCATTTGGCTAATATAAGAATGAGTAAGGCGATCTTTCACTTTTGAACTAAGACTATTTGTAGCCTTGAGTGCACATGAGCCGTTAACAATCAGTAGAGCTGCACTACTTTGTGCCGGTAACCCATAATACTTACTTCCTTGCATGAGGATGATGGCACACAAGAATCCCATTTCAATGTCAGTCAAATTGAGTACTTTGATACTGTGGCCGATCACTTGAAAATGGGAACGGAGAATGGCAAACTCAGGGAAAACATGAAATACAGTTTCCTCTTCTTCCCGTCGCATGTTAAAATAATTGTACTCTTTTGTCTGCAGATCATAACACTCTGAGAGGACCACCAATACTACGGGGTACATGGAATTCTGAACCAAAGAAATCTGTGTCTCCATAGGTAGTTCACGGAAGCCTTTAAAAAAAATACAACAAAAAATAGAGGGAGTTATTCTTAAGAACACAGTTGAAATAAAAGTTGGGGGTGGGGGGCAAAATTGAAATCTTTTATCATCATTCATACACATGTTTTTGGCACTGTTGAGAATTACATTATTATAATAATAATTGTATTTTTACAAGTTGCAAGAACATATTGGTTTGGGAACGCATAGCATTTTATAGGAAATGTATATATCATATCCACAAGGGAGTACCCAAACAAATTTTTCATAATCAATATATTTTCCTTTTCTTTGCATACCTGGTATTTTCTTTGCAAATTTGAGAGCTCCCATTGCACACTGTTGGAATTGTGTCATCATATCCTGCCAAACTTGTGAAACTGCTTCTTTATTAACAGCTGAGTAGGGGGCCCCATGTAATTTGTCACACTGAAAAAAACAAAAAACAAAAAACTTCACAATACCAAATAAACAAAAATATTCACAACCTTCAAAGGCCTAAAAAAAGACAATTGTCAATTTGATTTAAAGTAAGGGGGGTGGGGGTGATCCCGATATATTTTGATCCAGTTTAGATAAAAAATAGCAATTGGGATATCTTCCTACCCTTTACTTACCCTAACTTTGATTGGTGCCAAATCTTTATATCCTAGATCAATTTGAGTTTGTATATGAAGTATCCTTTCTGGGGATAAATCTGGAGTGAATTCAGGTACCCCTTGGTAAAGAATTTCAAGTTCTGGGATGATATCCGGTCTTTGTAACTCATGTGGCTCATCAACCTCCTGCATGTCAAAGTCTGGAGATGCATCTCCTTCACATATTTTTCCATAACTTGGACTTGATTCTGGTTCAAGTTTGATTTGTCTTTCTCTGAAGTTATTTGGCATACAACTACTGCCTTGTTGTGGGTGGAACATTTCCATGTCTCCCTGCAGCATGGGTTTGGTGTCAACTTTTTGGTCTTGGTGTTGGATTTCTAGCATGGTTGCATGTTTAATAGCATTAGGCTGGCGACCAATACGTGACCCTAAAACAATTACAAAAAACAACAACATTATAATAGCGACTGTTTTTTAAAATTTCATGCATAGTTAAATAGGGTGGCTACAATAGTTGAAATCTGGTCTTTCTGACATAGGGCTCTGTCTCAAATATCATAATTATAAGATATATATAGTCCAGGCATTTTAGCGTTTGACGCACCACTAATTGCAACTTCAGCCGTTTTGGTGGTTTCTGGTTCATTTTGATGTACTTAATGACAGAAAAAAAGTCCC
>JAVSBT010209419.1:0-10127 GCA_033118115.1 Pharyngocirrus eroticus | reverse complement strand
CAAATTTTGAAAAAAAAAGGGATCGAAAAGTTCAAATAAAAATAAAAGCAACCCATCTTAAATAGAAACGTTCATGGAAATGAAAAAACCCTCATATGAGATGTATAACATCAATCGCTGGTCTGGGTTCCTAGGAATTCATGGAGCATCCTTTTAGTTTTAAGGAGAAGCCAAAGGATCAAAAATACTGTCTACTACACATCCTATGCTTCATTTAGCTGCCCTTTTTCCCACATGACCAAGTCAATATGAAGGAAATCTAACAAAAGGAATTGTGATCTACGGGTGAACCGAATGGGAAGGAGGTTGTCCGCTCCACTGTGAATACTAAATAGCATTCTGTAAAAGGGTGGTAGTCTGCTGGGGACATGACAGGAATGCCACACCTAAAACAAAGATCTAAGAGTTCTGTTGTTTTGTGGTAGTTAATGCTAGAAATGTATCATTATTAATATTAAGGGACTCTATGAAAAGGCTATTGTTTTTATAACCACTAGTCTGAGTTCTGACAGAAATAAATAAATAGATCATTTTTGCAAAATTAAAATCCATACTTGCATGATCCTAAATTAGTACATCATATTACTATTTCTTTTTACAGGATCACATGATAATTGATAACATTGGCTGTTTGGTCTTATGCTTTCACAAAACTCTCACCTGGTATTTGAAAAGTCTTAAAGATTTCATCATATTTTTATCACATCTTCCTAACTTTCAACCTAAATGTATAATTATTCTCTATATCAGTATAATAAAAAAACACGACCTATCTTTTTTATATTACACCTAAAGTAACCAATTAATATGATCCTGTAAGTAATACTATTGATTAAAATCTGATATTTCCAAAATATCAAAACAAGCTGTATAAAAACACAAAAACTGATAAGATATTTTTGTTTTCAAAAAATACACAATGTATCAATCACATACATTTCTTACCTAAAGCTAGAAACACGAGAAAATGCAAACACAGAATAAAAAAATCAATGCTCCCCTAGAAGAATATACTGGGTATCGCATGTGTTTACTTATTTGACCAAGGGTGTACATAATCCTTTTCTATGTTTTCACATGGGCAGAAAATTTGTTTCTACCTTTCGATCAATGCGTCTGCCAATCAAAATTTCCTTTCATGGTATATGCCGCATGCTCCATCAATAAATCAAAACCAGGAAGGTTTCATGGAAGGCTTAAACATTGAAAACATGCTTAAGCCTCTCGATGGGGGGTATTTAATATCCATGTAGATAATTTTGTTGAAATTATCTAGAAATTAAGAATCAATCAACCACTTCTTTATAAAAAAAAACATTTTTTACAGTCGCACATGATCGACCCAAATAACAAAGGGTGAATCTGTTCATTTAATGACTGTCATTCTGTAAAACAAATATATCTCCATTTATCATAATAAATAGGAACTTTTCACTATTTTAATTCTGATTTTCACAAAAAAAAAGAAAAGAACCCCTACCTGTGATAACATTGATGTCCGACCAACTCTCTGGTGATAGGTCAATTCCTCTGATATTTAGCTCAAATTCTTCTTTGAGAAGCAGTTTTCTCTTGGCTGATCCACAAAGTCTGTATATTCCAATGTGATCGAGGCCTCTTTTTTCGACTTCGTCCACACATTTCTTGACGATTAAAGGAACACTGTATCCAGATTTTTCTCGCCTGATGATGGTTTCCAAGTCTACTCCGAACATAGCATTTTTTCTCATGGATGGAATTCGTTGTAATGTGACCGCTGGTTCTTGATAGTTATAACTAACGTACAGTGTTCCCTTTGGTTCTAATTTGAGAGCCACTTTCTGCATATTTCCATTTTGGATCAAAGCTTGTAACAGTACAGCACCACTGTAGCAAAGTCTATGCCTTGTATTAGGGTCCCAACTATAGATAAGAAAAGACACTTCTTTGACATTTTCAAGGTCAATGTCAAATTCTTCGTCCCAGTCAAAATTAATAGCACCGGTCCGGATCATCGTCCGGGCTTTGTTCACAGAATCCACTTCAATAACACAATACAAATCCCTTAGCATTGTTCTGGAGGATTTCAAGCCATGACCACATAAGATATGGATATATAACAAACCACATGTTGTTTTATCAAATGGTACTTTTTTGTTTTCAACATCCGGTCTTAGAATTCGAAATTCTTCCATCTTGATTTGTAGAGGTTTACGAGACAGCTGTAGGTCCCTGATACGAGATGCCGGGGGAGGTATTGCTTTCCCTTCTGCATCAAACCCACCCTGCCTTGATTTGGAATGTGTCATCGTTGATGTGTGGCTGACAGGAGTGTGGAGAGCCCCATCACTCAGCCGGCTCAAAGATGATATGGAATGACTGAGTTTCTGTGAGTTGGCATTCCGTTGGGCCATGACTTGCATGATATTGGCATACTTTGGTTCCTGACTAACTGGATCAAGAGTGTCTTCCATTTGGTATGTCTTATAGTCAGACAAAGAGTCTGCACTATGTTTGCGGCTAAGTCTTGGCCTCGGGGCAGAAGTACTTCTACTTCCCATAGACCTTGGGTCTGTGTAATGTCTTTGCATAGTAGCAGATGAACCCATCCCAGATTTTGCTGCCATCCAGTTCCAGTATTCTTCTGAGGTAAAGGTGTTCCTATGAGCATCCAAACTTGTGCTTCTTTGGTGCTGGGGGTGATATGCATGGTCCCTGCTGATGTGGGGGTGGGGCAGAGTTGTGTTAACATAGACATTACCTAAAAATAAGAATAAATTATAAGTTAAATCTAAAATGCATGAAGAAAGATATACAATATATCAGTACACTTTTACAATGAACATTCAAAAATGCAAAACATTGTCGGTAGGAATATTATAATTTGACAAAGGTTAATTTATAATTGTATTGTCTTAGGAAAGATTTTTTTCAAATATAGTATGTCACTTGCCAATATTCCGGGCCAAACTGTCTGATCTCACCCCATATGTAGCTTTAATCAATTAGTTTAATTTCAAATTTCAAATTTCAAATCAAAGATCTGGAGAATTTGGGTATAAATCAAAATCAAAATGAACAACACTAAAGAACTAATACGTCAAAATAAAAGGGTACTTTCAGTCCTGATTATTTTAGTCTGTAGACCTCTACGACATGTCAAATTAACACAGGGCCCCCACATCTGAATTGTCTACAGAGTAAAAGAATCAGGAATAAAAGTTCCCTATTAAGGACTACTTCCCATTACATTTACTCAGTCATATCTTTCATTCCATGTTACAATAACAATCTGTGAATATATGTGACAGTTACATTCTGAATACTATCAGAGGTTTTTTTTGCTCATGAATAATGAATTAAAAATGTTCATAATCATTATGTGATGCTTAGAGCAAAATATAATAAATTGAAATTGATTTGTATGGAAAAAAGCTGTTAAAATGTATTGTTGGTGTGAAGATCGAGGCTCAAGTTCGTATACTGTATTAATAGTTATTAATTATTCCTATTGAATAATGCGTTTATATTGTACTTGGGAGCATGTGTTGATGCAAGCTTTCAGATAAAAAGAAATGGATTTTTGTATTATATGTGAAAATACATTAATATATACACTATGTTACTCAGTTCAATACACAAGAATCATACATGAACCTGCTGAACTTGTCAAATGTACCAGAGTTAATTAAATTTGACAAGAAAGTGTGAGTTCCCTAGAGTCTTGTCTTTCTATATAGCTGGCATAGTTCTTGACAATAGACGTAAAATGTTTCTCAAAAAGGGCAAATTACCAAGAAACTGACATGCTTACAAAAAAGAAGTTTAAATAAACATCAAAAAAGGATTAAAATTGGAAACATCTTTTTGTTTTATTATAGGGTTTTCCAAAGACAGAGGGACAAATATGACTAAATTTTAACTGCATTTTGTTGACCATGCAGGAGCCGTCCCTCAAATATCCTAACACTTGAAAAAAATATTATTATTGAATAAAATTTCCAAAATAATTTAATATAATCCACACAGGATTTTTCCCCATCCTTTAAAATAATTAAACCCTATATTTATTGTATCGTTTTGATGAAAATGTCAGATATGACAGTTCTCTGGTCAAGTTCTCAATCCGGATTAAAAACTTACAACACATTACATGTGAAATAATCTTATTTAAGTATATACAGATTTAAATTTCCTCTCTTAAACAAAAGTACAAACTTTAAATATTGAATCAAGCGACAAGTTCTTTGACAGTCTCACATCTGAATGGTATATATACATTCTCTAAGTGACATAACTGTGAATATGTTTCACGACAAATGGCATGAATTATTGATGGTGAATTCCTGTTTCACGATGTGTGCTTTATGAAGTGGAAAGAAGAGCTTCAGGTAACAAACATATATGGCATTTCTCAAAGTGTTTACACATGACCAAATTGACGATGATCAATAGAATGCCAAGCTAAGAATTCATGTCACTTTCAAAAGAATTGCACATCACATTAATGTTTTCTCCAGTAAAACTTTAAAAAAACTTTATAGCTAAAATCTGCACTTCAGTAAAATCGTTGTCATCAGCCATTACTGCAACAGAAATATATAGGTCACATGTGGTGCAGTGCATATATATACCAAGAACCAAGTTGAGAAAAACCCTAAGGCCCACTACAATTAACATATAAACAAGCTTGTCTTGTATTGTAACAAAGAGGAAAGCGAGGTCTTTGGTTTTGAATCAAGCTCAAATTTGTACATAGATTTCGTCCCATGGAGATTATAAACACCCTGCTGATGGCTATAATAGAATTGAAACTTTGAAAAACTATCAGGAGCGTAATCAAGTGAAAAGGTCACCTTATTTGTTACCCGTTTCTTGGCAACCACAACTTCCATTTTGTCTATAAAGTAAAGACTCGCGTTGTTCTATTAAAACGAACGATTACCTGTTTTACAAAGATGATAATCCCTACTTAGTGCCAATAGTAATATGCATGACTGAGTTTGTTTGGTGATAATAATTAATAAATAAGAACTCTCAGTAAACAAACATTATGAAATAAAGGACCCCCACTTACACTATTGAACCTTTAGTCACATCCTACTCAATTAAAGACAACTTTGGCTTCAATCATTTTGTCATAATAGTTATTGTAGTTAAATAGATCTATTGGCACTATTCGGCTGGAGTAAATAATCAGACTTCCATGTTTATTTAATAACAATAATATAATGTACCTTCATCTAGAATAAGATGTACAACAATTTTCAATGTTGTTAAACCATGTCAAATTTTCAACAACCAATCCCTATAATTTTCTATTTTCTGATTTCTTTCAGAATCAAGACCAACTGTCCAAAGTAACTGTCATTCTTGGCCAGATTCTTAATTGATTCTATGCTAATATAAATGGAACTGTGTCTTGTAAACTCTTATATTCCTATATTTTTTTTGCTAAAAGTGCTCATTTCATATACATCAAAATTCTCATGAGGAATATTTGACACGATATATTATGAAAAAAAAATGTGTTGAAGCATAAGCATACAAAAATGATATAAGGCCAACTCTAGTGAAGCGAAATCTTTTGTCTTTTTGTATTCATTTCAGATATAAAGACAAACCACATGAGGCTTTCCCTACTCCCTTTTTTCATAAGACTCCAAGTCTAGTGCTGACAAATGGTTTTCTGAAACTTATTGCAGCTAGTCTCTTTTCTCTCAATACTCTATAATCAGTCATTAAATTACCATTTTGTATATAATCTTATGGTTAACATCTTAGCAACAAGGCGACTTGACATTCCACCACTGACAAATTGAAACTTGAATGATGTATGGTGTAGTCATTCGGCTGGAAGACACTTCAATATTGTGTGGTAGCTTTTTCGCTGTGATTTGAGCTTCAAGTCACGAAGACAGATGACTCGAGAAGAATCAGGGGAACTTTCTGACATATTGTAACCAACAGGCTATTCTTTGCTTAAATAGTTCAAGCAGACAGTCTTGATGATTTATGGATTCAAACTTCTTTTCAAGAGATTGGTCTTGTTCAAGAAAGAAAAAAATGTTAACAGCAGGAGTGAATTACTCAGATTTGTGCCCATTGTTTGCTCTTTCGGAAAAATGTATCATTTTGCCACAAGACTAAAAGACCAGCTAGGTTTTTAATAGGGAACTTTTACTCCTGATATTTTTAGTCTGTAGACATTCAAACATGATTCTGATCAGGAACAAAAGTTCCCTATTCATTTTGTCTAGAACCCATTAGCATGATTTTTTTAAATATCTGGCCATGTAAAAGAAAATGTATCAAATCATATACGGACATGGAAAACCCTCACCCCTATAAAACTATCATTCCCATACAACAGACAATGTGGCTGTAGCTTAGAATTTGTTGTAGCACTGTAACTAAGTGGTTGTCAACTGTAGCTGGCAAAGTGGCAGAGCCTAAACTATTATGGTGCATAATTAATGTAAATAATTCATCAATAAAAAAAAAATGTATATAGTCTTAATGGAGCAACACATTTCTTATGTCTGTCTGTTTCCTTCAAGCAATCTATCATCCAATTCCTATTGAACACTCTTTTTCATTTGACTATCAGGGTTCTTTCTTCTCGGCGATCTCCCAAAAGGGCCACAACAAACCTCTGGCACCAATTAAAGCCATATCTTTATTTTTGAAATCTTATTATTCCTACACTACAACATAATTATGATGTCTGTCGATCTTGTAAGTTCTCTCTTGTCTCTTTATAAGAACTTAATACCACATGAGCTCATTACTGAGGGAATACTGTTGCCTAATCACCAGATGACAAAGTCTTTTTTCTTTACATTGCCACAAGGCTGCATCATTAGGATATGAGAAAGAGGCAATCATTCTAGTGCCTCAAGAAGGAGGATAAACTTGCATAGGCGTTGTGTGTAAAGCTGAAATGTAATAAGTACTATATTGGTTTGATGAAATAAATAAGAAAGTATGAGCAAGAGAAATAGATGAATCACATACCAAAATTATTTTGTACAAGTGGTAATTAACCAATATATAGAGTACATTCCTTATCAATATCAATTTCATGAATTACAAACTGAGACATAGCTATTTCTTTCAGAACTTAATATTACCAGATATCAACAACACAAAAAGGGGTAAATACAAAATTGATGACACTATATTTGCCTTAAAATTGTGAAAATCATTTTCAACAAGCAAAAATTTACATTCTTGATTTCAGTATTTATTGTTAACAATCAAAACACTGAAAAGTAAGCATGATACATTATTTATTTTTGAAATAAAAGTTAAATTGAAAATGTCCTCTCTGTATTAATTTTGCAAACCAAAACAGGTTGTATATAGAGTCTCAATGTAATCTCAGTCAGACCATAATTATGACTCAACTTCTAACCTTCACCTTGAAATGTCAGTCTGTGAACATTTCTCATCAAGAAGATTCACGTCTTTTTTGCTTAGCTTTAATCATATATTGAGGTGTAATATTTCAAAGAGCACTAATATTGAGTTCCAAGAATCTATGCACCAAAAAAAGTACAAGACAAGAAAAAACACTGAAAGAGTTGCCAGAGGCTATGAAAAAGCAATCTAGAAAAGAATGCTCCAAATTGAAATATTGTTTTTCTCACTAGATAACTTGACATTTCTGCTGTTCTTAAGGGTAGGCAAGGGCCATGAGACAATTATTTAGGTTTAACTCTTTCATTACTATCATTACATATTTTCAACCAATAACAGTACATGTATATATTTCTTGTAATTTTAGAAATATAGGTCACTAAGAAAGTGTTGAAGACAAAAATAAATTGTCAACATTTATCTGAAATGAAACATCTCATAATTACAAATTTTATGTCTCAGCCCAAGATTTAACTTTTTTAAGAGCCCTATTTCAATATTTTATCCAAGTTGGTTGTACTAAATGGCAGAGAAAAAACATTTCATATCAGAGTGACTATTCTTGGCAGTGGATTCATCCTTGTTACTTATTAAGGACAATTTTACAATGGGTGACGGACTTAGAACTAAGCTCGAAACACCCTGCCACAATGACGTTGAAAATGATGAAGCTTTTTTTTTTTTTTTATTTCATTTCTTTAAGCTTAACAAAAAAAGAAATGCTACAAAAGAGCATAATATGAGATAAGACAGAACAGCATTTTAATGTAAAGAGAACTGGATGCTAATGCTTGTAATTGCCTGAATAGCTCATAAAAACCACAGATGGTGTTGTCTTGTAATATCACCCACAGCAATATCGTAACGACAGGAAAGGCCATTCACTTAAGGTCATATATTTATTAGCATTTAGCTTTTCCTTAATTCTGTTAGGGTGATATGGCTATATATCATAAAATATAACACGCAATTTCATAACAAAAAGGATGTTGATGGACTAACAGCAAACAGAAACTGACAAGACATAATGGTATACTGAATATCCAAACTGAAAACCACCATTCAGTATCTGAGGCAAACAAAAGACAAAAATATTGTTAGTCAAAAGGTATTATCTGTTTATGAATGATACAAATAAACATTACAACCGAAAAGTACATAATTGTCAGTTACATCCAAACCTGTTACATAACCTACTCTAGCAATATGAGCATTAACAGGTTTCCTGAAAAACCTTCTTGGGGTCCAATTAATTCAATATTGAGAACCATTCACTTATTTCTAGGACTCTAATAGAATCTTACATAATACTTTATATAATTATCAATACAAGTTTTGGTTTTCAAACAATACTGATAAGATCTCAATGGCACAAAATGAGTTTCATTTCCTTTAGGGACTTAAGCTTTAATTCTGATTATTTCTTCAGGGAATATATCCACTTGTTTCAATTTTCGTATCTTTTCATAGATGCCAAGTCAAATCTATTCAGTGTTTCCTTGATACCAAACTTGTTTTGATTTCGTTAGGGTTACATCTTGTTCAGGAAAGAATCCATACTTGTTGTACAATATTTTCTGATAGAAATAAGATATATCTTAAGTAGACGTCTGTGGCTTTTTTATTTATTTTAATTCTGCATAATTGTAACAAATTGAAATGTTATAGAAATGTTTTAAAATTAGAAGTTAATTTTCCCAATATCAAGTTACTTTCTTTGCTTCCTGCATTGAGTTATATAGGTCTGCACATTTTATTCCATTGTTCCATGATATACATTGATTCTATTAACATAAAAACCCTAATCGTACTTTCTTCAATTTATTAGGTGATTATAAAACTATGAATTTGTAAAAGTAATCAATCTATATTTTTCAAAATCAAAAGCAACAAAAAAAATCATTCAAAGCCTAACGTAGTAACCTCTGTTTCTTAATTTAAGCCTGCAAATCTTCCCTCAATCATTCACTACTACTAGAGAGCTTAGCATGAACTCCCAACAAAACTCCACAGTAAATGAACTCAGAATGCAGGTCCAAAAGGGCAACAAATCAAATTTAAGACCTTGATTGAAACTGAAAAGTGAATAGGTTTTTCATTCATGTGATCGCGACTAATTTATGAGACTTATTGGAATCTCCCCTATCATTTAACATCCGTAAATATCAGTAACTCATTCCAGGTCCACTCTACGCTATGGAAAAGCCATTGACATCTTGATGTGATTGGACAAGGCTTCTTAATGTCCCTTCAAATCCAGTAAGAAGTTCTTTTGGCTTTTGTTCGCAACACAGATTAAAGACAACAGGGAAATGCTTTCAGAGGCCTGTGATAAGCCATGACTGATATTCATCGACTGATTTCTGCGTTAATTTCCACTCATTAAACCCCAAAACGGACTGTAATAAAACATACAAGAAGTTCAATAAGAAGGGACTTCACTATCTCAGAAAATAATCCTTTGAACTATATAAAACATGGCGGTAATCAAGTTCAGTATTCTTGTTCCATTTTGATCAAAAACTGTTTTTTAAAACACCAAAACCTAAACGCTGAATCTATAATATCATAAAACTAACGTTCATAAGTCTTTGATCTACCGTATTTGTTCGAATTGCCGCCGGGGCGTCTATTTTTTTCGAGAGCCCATTTGACCCGGCGCTTATTCGAACCGGCGCTTATTCGAGCAGGGGCGCTTATTTTTAAGATCAACGTAAAAAAATTGA